>JADLZL010006903.1:0-72639 GCA_015844335.1 Chrysopogon serrulatus | reverse complement strand
GAATTTAAATTTCAAATCGAATAATACACTAAATAAGTTACAAATGAAGCACATAATACACTAGAAAACACTTATACATTGAGAGAGATTATAAGTTTATATACATGTCATCCATAACGTTCGTCGATCCACCGCAAAGTTTATATTTCACACGAGCATATCATACATACGAGAATCTAAGCTACGGTCTACTAGAAGATGTCCGGCAATATGTAATCCCTCATGTCTAGCATGGTTCTCCAGTTCTGTAGCTTCTCGTACTTCTCCTCAGTCGCTAGCTCGCTTTCCTTATTGAAGAACTTTCCGTCAACATGAGCAAGTTTATCTGTTACAAACTTACAGATGTCGGCTATTGTTTGCTTGATGTGAGCGTTGTCCACCCTTAAATATCTCCAAATTGCTTTTGCTTTCTTGAGCTGCCGCCAACTTCGGCTGTACCCACTGCACGCCCTCAAGTACTCACAAGCGTAGTATCCACATAAAACTGAGGCATCGGGTTGTTTGGCACACTGCATGCAATGATATAACATACCACATAATCTTTACAACTATAGAGATGATCCATGATGTAGTACCATATATATATATATATATATATATATATATATATATATATATCTGCCTGATACTTACTGGGAAGTCTCGCTTCACTGAGAGTTTGTATCCATACTTCTTCTTCTTCTTCTCGGACCTCCGATCATAGCATTCTGGGTCTTCCGTGAACTTCCTGTAGGCGCTGTATGAAAACCACAAGTCTCAACAACCAATTTGATACATACTATTGAGGCCATAAATAAATATGTGTCGTCACTTACTATCGGACACAGTATTCGAAATTCTTGTACCCTTTTTTGTTCGATTTGCGCAAGGAGTTGAATACGACGGCCTTTCCATCCTGTGGATAGATTAGAAATACAACCCAGTGGCCCATGACGCCCAAGCTGCAACATTTATACAGTAGGATCACAAATCTTTACATATAAAAAGGGTCAACCCAAAACCTATTGCAATTATCATTTTATTAACTTACCTGAACTGGTGTGCAGCAAGGATACTCTCATTTCCTTGGATCTTCTTCATTGCTTCGAGGATGTACTCTCCCTTTCTGAACTTGAGCTCTCCTTGTAGCCTAGTCCGGGCGTGCACTCGCTGCATCCTATCCAAGTTTACCAATTGAGCATCCGTGTCTGGTATATCATATCCAATGATTGCCCTCTGGGTAATATGCATAGGGGATAGGTAGATAATGTTATCCTCTATTTCATTGCTAATATACGATTGCATCCTGCAAGCACAAGTCATCGAATACATTGCATTGTAAGCTTCGTCATAATGAACGTATTACCTGCATGGGCAAACAGATTCGTGCACCGACTACACGGACGAATCATGTGATCCCGACCCAGACTCAGTCGATGTTTTTTCACTGTGGGAATAAACTTTTTCCTCAGCTGATCCAGGAAAGACGGATCTAGCCTCGATGTCTTATACATCCATTCCCGGTCTATGACTGCAACCCATACGCACGCAAGCACCCGAAAAAACATGTAAGCCTTCGTCTAGATTCGATTTTCAATCAATACAAATGGTAGATCTATTTTTCTCTCTTCTCCATTTAGATCTAGATCTAGATCTAGAGAGAAAGCCCCAAACCATGGAAAAAGAGAGGAAAATAAGTGGAGAAGAATAAGATTTAACCTCTTGCGGTGTCCCCCTTCAATAAATCCAAGAGCAAAACTCTCCCCCTAAAAAATAACTATTTTTCGGGTTTTGGGAGCTCAAAACCCGAAAATGAAGGAGAAGGTCGTGGGGAAGAAGAAGGTGGAGGCTGGTTATATAGCCCAGACTTAACCAAGGCGGGCATTGTAACCCCAACCGCCTCGGTAAATGTCAATTAACCGAGGCGGTTCTGTTACAACAAACGCCTCGGTTAATCGATTAACCGAGGCGGTCCACCAATGGCAACCGCCTCGGTTAACTTATTAACCGCGGTGTTTGTTGTAACACAACCGCCTCGGTTAAATGAAATTAACCGCAGCGGTTATTTAATAACGCTCGCCTCGGTTAACCCATTAACCGAGGCGGTTGCTTAACGCCCGACCCGGCCTCGGCCGGGCCCGACACTGAGGCGGGCCGGCGGCCCAACCGCCTCCGAGCCCCAAAATGAAAGGTTGCAGTTAAGTTTTTTTTGTAGTAGTGATAGACAGTTTAAGAAGTACCCTAACCAAACTCCAGACTTTCATCACCTTCACTAAGCTGGACATCAGACTTAACCACATACATCCATCAAATTAAAGAAGATGGTTAAAGAAGCCAAAAACCCCTCGGCATCAAGAAAGAACTACCAAACTTAACGGCAACTATCCATATTCGATCACCACAAAAGTATAACGAACTCCCCGCTCCCCCCGTTTTGATTGGAAGCCCCCCCCCCCCGCATCTTCCAGAAGTTGCTTCTTATCCACCTCCGACTATAAACCTGTCCAAAATTTCATAAAGGCACAGATATGACACACGATCTCAAGGGGATTTTTGATCAGTCACTACTACAGAAAACTTAACGGAGGAGGTTTTTTTAGGTTAACCGAGGCGGTTTTTCTAACCGCCTCGAACATAAGGTCACGGTTAATCGTGGCCTTAACCGAGGCGGTTGGCCAACCGTCTTGGTTAACATATTAACCTCGGTTAATCAAAATGAAAAAAACAAAAAAAAAAGCAAAATGCCGCAGCCCAACCTAGGCCACCGTCGCTAGGAGCCGCCCGCATGCACGGCCGCTGCCCTGGATTCGCTGTCGAGCAAAGACGCAGCGCCGCCGCCTTTGGATCCACCATCGGGAGCCGCCGCTGCCTTGATTTGCCGCCGGAGCCACCCGCATCTAGCACCGCCTGATCCGGCTGCAAGGAGCCACCCCACAAGCGCCGCCGCCACGATCTGCGCCGCGTGAGAGACGGATCGCTCAGCCGGAGGTGGTGGGGATGGTGGGAGGACGCCGGATCTCGAAAGGGAGGAGGGAGAGGGAGGTCGTGCCCGCCGGGTGGAGAAGTCGTCGCTTTGCCATCTGTCGCCGCACCGCCGCCCGCCTCCGCACGACGTTGCGCCACCAGCGTCGCGCTTCCCTAAGCCCGCTGAGGCCGCCGGCTAAGGCCAGCGAGGCCGTGCCTCGCCGCTGGCGTTTGTCGCCGCGCCGCGCCACGCCGGGGCCTCGCCCCGGCGCTTGGCCACCGCGCCTACTCCATTCTGGGGGGCACGGCTGACCTGGCCGGGGGGGGCCCCCACCAGCCAGGGAGGGAGAAGGGAGGGAGGGAGAGAAAGAGAGAAGGGATGAAGTGGAATGACGGCTGAGAGAGTGGAGAGAGGGAATTAGGGTTTAAGTGCTTGCTATATATATAGTAGCTGTCTGTTATTGGGCCTAAATGGGCTCTTTGGGCCGAATATTTACCGAGGCGGTTTTTATAACGTAACCGCCCGGTTAATGCATTTACCGAGGCGGTTGTGTTATAAAAACCGCCTCCATTAATCTCGATTAACCGAGGTGGTTTCCTTACAATAACCGTCTTGGTTAATCAATTAACAGAGGCGGTTGTCTTACAACAACCGCCTCGGTTAATAGGAATTAGCAGAGGCGGTTTTTTATGACAACCGCCTTAATATATTAACCGAGGCGGTTGCTGCGCCGGCACCATTGTCTTGGTTGGAATCGATTAACCGAGGCGGTTATCTTCCAAAACTGCCTCTAAGACCAATTTTAAAGTGTCTTGCAAAATCTTTTGTGTAGTAGTGAGTTTTTTTTTTCTCAAAGCATGCTTTGTTACGACATCATCCCCCCCTCCTCCCCCCCCCCCCCCCGCCGAATAGCAGCAACACCCCACATATGAAATTTCTTGCCGATTGGCAGCCAAGAATCACACCAGAGCCAACATTGATGTAAATTGGAAGGTATATTATTGGCCAAGAATCACACATGAAATTGGAAGGTAAATTATTGGCCCCACCCATTTCCTAGCTAGCAAACGTACGTGGCTATGCCAGTGTACACAGTACTGATGACCTGGGAACCATGAATCAGAGATACATGCCAAAGGGGCGATCTCACATGCGTTGCCGGCCGGGTGACAGATATGTGTAATTTGTACCCTACCTGGATCTATGTGCATGGACCTCCGCGTCCTCCTCTTGGAGTGGTGTGCTACACTGCTGCTGCTTACCTCTGTCCCAGGGGAAAGGATATTTCAAGGCCGGTATGAATGGACTAGTATCCATGTATTGGAGTGAACTACATTGAAAAGAAAACCATACTCGATCATCCGTACTCCAACACATATAGAACATAATTGAGATGAATACATGTGAAATAAACACTAAGGGGTTGTTTGGATATAGGGGATAGGGAATAGAATAAGGAAAGAGAAATAGATGAACAATTTAAAGATTAAATAAGTGTAAAGAATAAATATTTAGGATGTAATAATACCCTTTTGAGGAATAAGATAACCATATCCCTGTTCTTATCTCACCCCATCCAAAAGCGCCCTAAGAGTTTCAACTATAACTAACTAGAGGTTGAAGAGATAAAGTTAGCCTTACGGAGCTTTGCTGCTGGTCCACAATAATTGCTGTATAGCGCTGTAGCTTTCCAACAGTGCAACTGTACGAACCTGTCGCTATGCTACTAGGTAGTGCCTAGCATCAACACAAAACCACAGGTTGTTTTCTTATCAATGTGCATACCTGATAGCAAGAGCCGTTCGGCAACACCTTCTGTTTTACCCACCGCTACCTAGAATATATCTTGGAGTAAAAACCTGGGTAAAAAAAATGCCTCCAGGACACACACAAAATAATCATACATATATTGTCGTTTGAAATGGTGTTAGGTCCACCCATGGCCTTTGGTGGATGGTATATATACCTTAACCATGCGCAACTGCTCTTTTACCGATGGTGCCTATAATAATAGCATAATTTTTTAAAAATATTTACTTCCATGGCTCTAATTTTTTTTTTTTGAATTTTTCCATATGGCCTTCAAACAAAAATCTATTCCTTCTATGGCCTTCCATCTACTTCAGGCTACTAACGGTGTTAAGTGTGAGGTAAATGACCATTTTACCCCTAGTGATAAAAATAAAAAAGCAGAGTTTACTTTGTCTATTTTAGATTTAGATTAACATGCACAAATATTATCCATACATAATAGTACATAAACTGTTCAC
This sequence comes from Chrysopogon serrulatus, assembly GCA_015844335.1. NCBI lineage: Eukaryota > Viridiplantae > Streptophyta > Magnoliopsida > Poales > Poaceae > Chrysopogon > Chrysopogon serrulatus. The sequence continues at coordinate 67,425 of JADLZL010006903.1, read as the reverse complement.
ACATTTGTTTTCTCCAAAGCTATTATGTGTGATAATATTTGTGCATATTACTTAAAGTTTAAATTAGGCAAACGAAAATCTGACCTTTATTTTTTTTTCATTTTACCCCACACTTAACATCGTTAATAGTCTAAATCAGATGGAAGACTAGAGAAGGAATGGATTTTCGTTTGAAGGCCATATTGGAAAGTTCGAAAAAATAGAGCCATAGAAGAAAGAGATATTTTTTTGAGACCATATGGGTAAATATCTCTTAAAAATGGTCTTGTTTTTTCCTTATTTAATTTCATCTTAAGGCCCTTTGGTATTGGATCCCAGTAGCTTGGGCTCCTATTATGAAAATGTTTCTATAGGAGCTGATTTTTCTCTCCTCTATCACTCCCTCTCACGGAGGAACCGGTAAGACTAGTAGTTTTCTAGCTCCGCTGGCTCCCAGTGGCTCCATGAGAGAGGGAGAGAAGAGAGGGGAAATCAGCTTCCATAAAACAGTGTTTGGATAGTGAGTTTGCAGTAGGAGCCAAAGTTGAAAGTAGCTCATCGTCCAACTAAAACACAGTCCATGGGAGGCACAGCTAGAGAGAGAGAGCATTTTACCCCTGGGCTCTCTCAAACTCCAACTAGCTAGCTTCCATTCCCGGGCAAGATGGTTTCAGAAGCGAGCTTGGCATTTACCCGGTGAAGCCAGTTTTTTCATGTTCGCTGGCTCTCCGTGACTCTATGAGAGGGAGAGAGGAGAGAGAGAAATCAGCTTTCATAAACAGTGTTTGGACAGTGTCTTTACAGTTGGAGCTAGAGTTGAAAGCAACTCATCGTCCAACTAAAACACGGTCCATGGAAGGTACATCGAGAGAGCGAGCGAGCGAGCAAGCATCATTTTACCCCTGGGCTAGCTCTCTCAAGCTCCAGGTCCTCCCTCCGTCTCTAAATAGGTGTCGCTTCGCTTCTCGAGAAACAACTGCCGGCAATTTTAATAAACAATAAATATCATCGATTAATATCATAATTAGTATTATCAGAAAGATCTTTTGATCTAATTTTTTAACAAAATTATTTGGGATATAAATATTGCATATATTTTCTATAAATCATATCAAACTTATGACACGTATCCCATGACAACATTTATTTGGGGACAGAAATAGTAACTAGCTGCTAGCAGCCATTCTCGGGCAAGATGGCTTCAGAAGCGAGCGAACTTGGCAGTTTGGCACACACTACACCACTCGCTAGTCTTTTGATTTCCCACGTGCGACACGGCATCTACTTCGTTCTCTTCATCAAGCTCGCTATATATATGCTCACACGCCGCGGCGAACCATCAAGCCCTAAGCACACAAACACAACACAGAGCGATCGAGAGCAGCAGTTGGATCCAACTCGATCGATCGGTGCTCAGCAAAACAGCTAGCTAGTAGTAGCCTGTAGGCATACATACATAGCTAGTAGCTACTAGCTAGCTAGCAGTAGCAGCAGATCTCTCTCAACTACTAACTAGCTGCTAGCTAGTTTCAGTCAGTCACAGGGCCGGCCAGCCGGCTCACAGCAGCTAGCCATGATGAACCTGAACCTGAAGCAGCCTCTCGTGCTGCCGGCGCACCAGAGCAATGCCGTCGTCGGCGTCGGCTCGCGCCTGGCGTCGTCGTCGCCCTCGGCGGCGGCCGTCGTTAGCAGGCGGAGGGGCGGCGTCTCCTCTTCCTCCTCCCGGTCCCGGCGGCACAACATGAGGATCAGCTGCAGCGCCACCGAGGAGGTCACCGGCGGCGCCGTGTCGTCCGTCGCCGTGGAGGAGAAGATGCTGACGGTGAGGGCCTCGGTGGAGGCGTCACCGGCCATCGGGCAGATGTACTTCGAGCGCGCCCTCGACGACGTCGGCGACCTCCTCGGCAAGACGCTGCTCCTGGAGCTCGTCAGCTCCGAGATCGACGCAAGTGAGTAGCTAGTCATTCATCATACATACACCGTCCCTGCATACCTCATCATCTAGCTCGTCGTTGGTTGGCTCGCGATCCAGAGACCAGAGCACGCGCGCGCCACACATTTCTACGATAGATGGGCGCCATGCATGCATGCTGCAAGCTGCTCCAAACTCACGTCCAAGTCCAACAATGGATGCCACGAAATCTTAAGTAATCCTAGTCGATGTGGATGTGCGTGGATGCTAAAAATCTAATATAATATCTAGTTCAAATATTATATAAAAAAAAAAAGATCCTAAGATGCTCTCTACGAAGCTAGGACGCATGCATGAGTGCTACATCCGCAAGACGCCATTCGACTAGACTTGAGAAGTTGAAGTTGAGAGTCACTAAATTTTGTCGATGAGTACACGAACGAAAGAGAAAGAAAAAATTCAAAAAAAATCTGATGATAAAAAAAATTCAAAAAAAAATCTCATGATTTCGAGCCATGCATGCATGTGGTCATGTGTGGACCTGTGGTGGTGCAGGGTCGGGCCTGCAGAAGCCGCCGGTGACGGCGTTCGCGCACAAGACGCTGCGCGAGGGCCACTACGAGGCGGAGTTCAAGGTGCCGGCGTCGTTCGGCCCCGTCGGCGCGGTGCTGGTGGAGAACGAGCACCACAAGGAGGTCTTCATCCGGGAGATCAAGCTGGTCACCGGCGGCGACGACACCACCGCCGTCACCTTCGACTGCAACTCCTGGGTGCACTCCAAGTTCGACAACCCGGAGAAGCGCATCTTCTTCACCCTCAAGTCGTACCTGCCGTCCGACACGCCGCCGGGGCTGGAGGAGCTGCGCAAGAAGGACCTGCAGGCGCTGCGCGGCGACGGTCACGGCGAGCGCAAGGCGTTCGAGCGCGTCTACGACTACGACGTGTACAACGACCTGGGCGACCCGGACAGGGACCCGTCGCACCAGCGGCCCGTCCTCGGCGGCAGCAAGCGGTTCCCCTACCCTCGCCGGTGCCGGACGGGACGCCCCCGGACCAAGCGCGACCCGCAGACGGAGCGGCGCGAGGGGCACCACTACGTGCCCCGCGACGAGCAGTTCTCGGAGGTGAAGCAGCTCACGTTCGGCGCCACGACGCTGCGGTCGGGGCTCCACGCGCTGCTGCCGGCGCTGCAGCCGCTGCTGGTGAACAAGAAGGAGCTCCGGTTCCCGCACTTCCCGGCCATCGACGACCTCTACCACGACGGCATCCCGCTGCCGGCGCAAACCGGGCTGGACGCCATCCGCTCCGTCGTCCCGCGCGTCGTCAAGCTCGTCGGCGACACCACCGACCACGTGCTCCGCTTCGAGGTCCCGGAGATGATCGAGAGGGACCGCTTCTCGTGGTTCAAGGACGAGGAGTTCGCGAGGCAGACGGTGGCCGGGCTCAACCCGCTCTGCCTCCAGCTGCTGACGGAGTTCCCCATCACGAGCAAGCTGGACCCGGAGGTGTACGGCCCGGCGGAGTCCGCCATCACCGCCGAGGTCCTGGAGAAGCAGATGGGCATGACCGTGGAGCAGGCGCTGGCGGCGAGGCGGCTCTTCGTCCTGGACTACCACGACGTGTTCCTCCCCTACGTGCACCGCGTGCGGGAGCTGCCGGACACGACGCTCTACGGCTCCCGCACCGTCTTCTTCCTCACGGACCTCGGCACGCTGACGCCGCTGGCCATCGAGCTGACGCGGCCCAAGTCGCCGACGAAGCCTCAGTGGAAGCGCGTGTTCACGCACGGGCCCGACGCCACCGACGCGTGGCTGTGGAAGCTGGCCAAGGCGCACGTGCTGACCCACGACACGGGGTACCACCAGCTCGTCAGCCACTGGCTGCGCACGCACTGCTGCGTGGAGCCCTACATCATCGCCGCCAACCGGCAGCTGAGCCGGCTGCACCCGGTGTACCGGCTGCTGCACCCGCACTTCCGCTACACCATGGAGATCAACGCGCTGGCCAGGGAGGCGCTCATCAACGCCGACGGCATCATCGAGGAGTCCTTCTGGCCGGGCAAGTACGCCATCGAGCTCAGCTCCGTGGCCTACGGCGCCACGTGGCGGTTCGACATGGAGGCGCTGCCCAACGACCTCGTCAGGCGCGGGCTCGCCGTGCGCGCGGGGGGAGACGACGGCGGCGAGCTGGAGCTCACCATCAAGGACCACCCCTACGCCCACGACGGGCTCATGATATGGAACTCCATCAGGCAGTGGGCCGCCGACTACGTCGCCGTCTACTACAAGTCCGACGAGGCCGTCGCCGGCGACCCGGAGCTGCAGGCGTTCTGGGACGAGGTGCGCAACGTGGGGCACGGCGACAAGAAGGACGAGCCGTGGTGGCCCGTGCTGGACACCCGGGACAGCCTCGTGGAGACGCTCACCACCATCATGTGGGTCACGTCGGGGCACCACTCCGCCGTCAACTTCGGGCAGTACCACTTCGCCGGCTACTTCCCCAACCGGCCGACCACGATCCGGAAGAACATGCCCGTGGAGGAGGGCCGCGACGAGGAGATGAGGAGGTTCCTGGCGCAGCCGGAGACGACGCTGCTGGACATGCTGCCGACGCAGATGCAGGCCATCAGGGTGATGACGACGCTGGACATCCTGTCGTCGCACTCGCCCGACGAGGAGTACATGGGGGAGTTCGCGGAGGCGTCGTGGCTGGCGGAGCCCATGGTGAAGGCGGCGTTCGAGAAGTTCGGCGGCAGGATGAAGGAGATCGAGGGGTTCGTCGACGAGTGCAACAACAACCCGGAGCTCAGGAACCGGTGCGGGGCCGGGATCGTGCCGTACGAGCTGCTCAAGCCATTCTCCAAGCCGGGAGTCACCGGGAGGGGCATCCCCAACAGCATCTCCATTTGAAATGTGGGGTTTGCATTATCGCATGCAGGCAAGCCGCTCGTGAATGTGTACTCTGTACGAGATTGTACGAACAATGGATTGTAGCATGTATCAATGCAAAGACCAGAGAGGCACGATGAGTGGTTACCATGCATTTACTAGTACCACAAGCTAATAAGATGACATTACTAACAACAGAGCCCTTTTACTTTTAATCGTCTCTATTTTTCAAGTCATTTTAATTTTTTTTAGTCAAAGTTCATTTAATTAAAATTATAGAAAAAATTTTAACATTTATACTATAAAAATATAATTAATAAAAAACAAGTTTAATAATACTTATTTAATAATATTAATTTTATTATAAAAAATTTGAAAAATTTGATTTAAAAAATTAAAATTACAAATTTGGGATCAAGGGAGTACAAGAAATAACACCAGCAGGCTATAACTGGCCGGCCAGAGATATCATAATAATTTGCAAACTACTCTGTCTACAAGTATATAGGTTCTAGGTAGTTTTATCGTCTTAATTTATAATTTGGAATGTATATGTGTACCAGAAACACTGTAATGCCATTCGCCAGATTATAACCGGCCGGGGAGAGATCAAAATTTGGCAACTACTCACTACGATAAATTGACTCAGAAAAAAAAAAACTAAAAACAACTTTTATATACATTTTCAAACCAGCTAGTAGCAGGTACCGTAACAGTTTCTGCTGGTACCCTGTCTACGTACAGTATAATTTTGCCATACCTTCCCAGTACCGAAAATAAATATCACCTGTCACTAGTAAAGTGGTAAGATGCGCCCTCGATCGTGAAATGAGGTATTTTTGAAAAACTTATTGTTTTGCCCAAAAAAACTATAGTAAAAATGACCATATGCAGGCTTTAGAATAAGCAGCACGAGCACGTACATGCAGCAGGTTGGCTGGCCAATCTCTGTGGATCACGAACACCACAGCCGAGATCGATATATGCTGGTTTCGTCACGTATCATCCAAAAATATTCACAGGAAAACATGTGAGCCCCCCAGCGGCATGTCGATGCCGCTGGAAGCCATTTGTCCACTGACTAGGTAGCACGTCTTATCTTCACAGGTTCAACAGCGAACATACAGATACAGCTGGCTATACAGGAAGTGAGTAGGACTGGGGCAATCCGCAATCCGACCAGTCAACCGTCAAGGGGAGATGCATGGACAACAAAGCACAAAAGAGCATCCAAAATATCATCCTCATGTGCCATGTGAGTTCAGCGTACCCTGGTCCCAAAGAGACGGGGTGCCTAAACAACTCGCGTAAGTAGTAACTGTACGAATAACCAAGACTGGACGGACGAGTTTGTTCCACTCCTTCCTCGTACGCAACAATATGGCTGTATCGACCCGTAGTCCTTGGGAGTCAGGGCGTTGCAACACAGACCCATCACCAATTGGCATGGGTAAGAAATGCGGAAAGAGTGCAACGGTCGAGAGCTCGAGATACTTGGCGTGCCATCTAGTAGACAAGGCAGCATGAGACCATGAAGAATGAGAAGAACGACGGCCATTCATCACCGGGAGATGCAGCTCTCAGTTCCACCCTGACTGACTGATGGAAAAATAATCAAGCTAAGACTTTGACAACTGTAACAATAAGAGCTTAGGCAAAATAAGCAGCACTATCCAGTGAGATACCAGTTGAGGACGGCTCAAAATACGGCCGGGTTGTTATGAAAGAGGGGTCCTGAGCATCAACATCCAAGGGCTGTGTTGTGCTAATCTTTTGAAGACCTGTTGATTCGACAAGCTTTACTAATTTGTCTGCTATGATTGTCATGGGCGGGCGGAGATCTGGTGATTGCTGCATTGTGGAAGAAATACCATAAGTAGATTGTAACTTGTGTTAGAATCTAATTGATCAATTTTTACGTCATTAGAATTGCTGCAATAATATATTTTTCAGCCCTAATGCTTGACGATTTATATACATACAAAAACATTAAGCCTTTCAACTAACACCAGGCACGCTCCTCTACAACTTAAACAGTTTGCAAAGCTCAAAAGTTAAAAGCAAATATGTACCAGGAAAAGAATGGAGAACTACCTTGACGCAGAGCAAGATGATAATGCCTAAAGAAGAGATAGCTTTAGGTGGCATAGAGCCACGTATTCTTGGATCAGTTATTCTTTCCAATGAATCAAGATCATCAAGATGAGGAGCTGCCCAATCTACTAGAAACTGCTCGTTTTGCCTTCTTGAACTGAAGAGGAAAATATCCTTTAGAATCCAGACTGCAACTTTGGTACAGAAGAGTGAGAACCGAGAATACATACCTGTCAAAAGCCTTTTGCCCAGTCAAAAGCACAAGCAAAATAACACCAAAACTGTAAATATCAGTTTTGATGCCATCTGCTCCCGGATCACTAAGCTCAGGGGCAGCATAGCCTTTAGCACTGGCGATAGCTTCTGGATCCTTCTGTTCAGGTGAGGAAGTGTTATTTTAAAGAACATAATCAAATGAGCCACCATTAATGGCCAGCTGATCGAGTTATAGGAACTCAATTTGAAATAGTCAGCAAGCAAACATAAAAGCAACATTTATTATTTTTGTAACGAAAAAACAATCTTATTATCACATATATTTTTTGTAACGAAAAAACAATCTTATTATCACATATATTTTTTGGGAGAACAGGATACTAGTTTCTAAGGTATACAATACACTAAGGGTTTGCTTGGAACACAAAAGATTTAGAAGAATCATGCAAGAATTTCACTTCAATTCCACAGGAAAAACCCAGAAACAGGAAATTTTTTTTCCCGTGTTCCAAACAGGTCCTAACATGCTTAATATGTTTGGAGGAAAAACGTCAAGCAAGGAAACTAAACAAATTACACCAATATTTCATAAGTACCAGCGTCCGAGAGTATTTTCAGTGATAAATCTCAATTTTGAATAAGGCACAGTTTCTGTTCTAGATTCATATTCCAATCAGGAGGCCATGATCGTTTATGCGTTCGGATAAAACAGATGGTCGGTATTCAAGGTGCAACTTGATCCTAGATATGCTATGTCTAGATATAAAGCAAAATCTATGTACTTCCTCTCTTCCAAATTATAAGATGTTTTGCTTTTCTAGATACATAATTTTTGTTATGCACTTAGATATACACTATGTCTAGATAAATAGTAAAAAACAATGTATCTAAAAAAGCTAAAATGTCTTAATTTGGAACAGAGGGCGTAGATAACTGTATACTCATACTAAAGATTCCATACAAAGTAGCAGTACTATCCTTGGTAACTGGGAAACGTGAAGACACTGACCATTCTTGTGGTGCTGACAAAATGGCTTAACTTGGTTAACCCACTGTCACAGAGGTAGGGCATGAGCTGAGCATCAAGCAAAATATTTCTAGCTTTAATATTTCCATGGGCAACTGGAGGGGAACACGTCAAGTGCATGTATCTGCACATATAAAGACACATGTAAAAATTGGGAAAGCTAATGCCCATATAAAATTTCAGAAAGTAAAGAAGGGTACATCATCAGTTCTACTCTAACTAATACTTTTGTTGTTTGCACTAAGAAGAAGTCCCTATTAGTGCAACTATTTGTAAAATAACCACACTGTACAAAAGAAAGAAGGTGAAAGTAAATTTGCTCAGAGTGTAAAATCTTACTCCAGAGCATAGGCAACTCCAAGAGCAATCTTCATCCGAGCTTTCCATGACAAAGCCCTGGATCTTGTGGCTGCTGAAAACAAAATATCATCAAGAGATCCATTTTCTGCATACTCATATAGAAACGCACAATGTCCAAACTCCACACAATATCCAACAAGCGCACTGATATTGGGGTGCTTTAATCTGGAGATATTCCAAAGCATGTCCATTAATTCATCCTGTTCTGATAATGACAGATCCACCATGTCAATCCTCTTGATAGCCAGGAGCTGTGAACACACTGAGAAATTTTTAATAAAATTATAGAGAAAATCATGACCACTAGGAAATTTGGTAAATCAGTACTTCAATATTTAGAAAAAACACAAAACTTTTATGTTACTGAAGAACAAATTTGCATTAAGACGTGAGAACTTATCAAGAACGAAAGACATCAATAAAAATAAAAGCATGTGCTTCCTCCCCCCACGGCAACCCTCACATCACAATTCACAACTTTCTTTGATCAGAGGGGGTACCCCCTCCCCTAACTGCTTAAACCTTCAACACAATCAGACAGGTAAACAGTGGCTTGTTACTCATGCAAGGAGTTCCTAGAACAAGAAAGCAGAAAGAGCCTGCAGCACTGAACACTGACAAGCAAGCTTTCATCCCGACAAGAGTGAAAAAAAAATCAATTTGTGGATATGTGGATGAGAATATGAGATAGCAGTAGATTACAGTTTAACATAACCGATGGCACACTTCAGCTATTAAGGCTCTGAAATGCATGTTATAGAAATCAGACAAATTATGTCATTAAATCTTCCTCAAGATTAATAAGTGACAATTAATAATACTATTTTCCAACAAGGATACTACAGAATACAACAATATTTGTATATTTATTATCAAACTACCATACCTGGCCATCAGAAAAATCACCTCTGTAAACTCGGCCAGTGAGACCTTCACCAATAAAACATTCTTCATTGAAGTCCCTGGTAGCCACTAGAATGTCCGCAGCTGGAAACTGTTTTGCAGTTAGAAGGTTTTTAGCAGTTAGAAGGTTTTTAGATGTCTTGAACCATCTTTTTATTTTGGGAACTCTTTCAGATGTAATGCCATTACTAGAGGAAGTATCACTGCCAATCAATAGAGAACTCCAAGAGTACAGGACCTCATTCGCTTTAGGGACTGTAAAATGGAAAATATGTTTTAGTGATGTGAAATCATCTTAGTTTATCCTGTAAATAAAGAACGCAGCATCAAAGAATAAAAAACAAACATCTGTACATGGATGCATTTAACAAATGTGATTTGAAAATAACGAACAGTTCAGGTTTTATGATGAGTATGATGAGTCCTAGATTTACAGTTGGGATCCTAGATTTGTAATTAAAATAAATTATAATTTTAGCTATTGGTATCAGCTACAAATGGATGAAAATTTTATGCTTGAATGACTTAAATTCCCATGTGTACCTGTTTCCATATTGGCTGGTAAAGTCTTGGCATGGTTAGAGGTGCTCTTAGGGTTGCATGAACAGCTTTTCCGACTTTTCAGAACCAATCCAACAATGAGGAGTACAAATACTGTACATGTGGCAGTAGCTATTGCAGCAGCTGTCACTCGAGAGTGTGACTTCTTATGGTGGCTATTATTTTGCAGAGAAGAATACCCAAAAGACGGCTTTGGAGATTTTGGTCTTTGCTTTGGTTTCTGCTTAGCTGCTGGTGGAGGTGGAGGTGGAGGTGTAGATTGAGGTGGAGGAGGTAGAGGTAAAGATTGAGGTGGAGGTAGAGGCAAAGATTGAGGTGGAGCTGAAGGGGTCCTCCTAGTAAATGAGGACGGTGCATGTTTGAAACCAGGTTGAAATTGGTTTCCATCAATCCTGGAATGTTGACCACAAAGTTAATCATTTATTACTTTAAATAAATTACTTTACAAAAAAGTTAACCATTTATTTAGCTAGATATAAAGCCAAGACACACAGAGATAAGCAGAGAGGAGGGGGAGGAGGGCAAGGTATAGCAGAATTCAAATACCTCAGCTCAGGAATGGACTGAAATGTTCCAGGAACATAGCCACTGAAGTGATTATTTTCAATATTGCTGTGCAAAAAAAAAAAAAAAAAATATATATGGGATTGTCAGGACCAAGCGTTAAGATGCATAAAATGCAGGCAAATATATTTAGGCAACAAATCCATCTTACAGGGATGACAATGGAAGGCCTGCTAACAAAATCACAGATCCTGTGAACTCATTATGATGTAGATAACTGCAAATGCAAGAACAAGAAAACATCTATTCAAACAGGTGCTGTGTCCATGTGCATGAAATTGCTGGCTCCAAAGGCAAGTCGATCTTCTTACAGATAGCGAAGGTTCATCAACAAGCTAAATGATCTTGGTAGGCCACCACTGAAAGCATTGAATGATAGATCCCTGAAAACCAGGGTGGGGGATAAACTTCACATGAGTCGATAAATATCAAATAAATTGGACATTTTTGTTTGCAAGGATGGTCAGTTTAGGAGAATGCCATGAGGGGGAAACAAACTGCTCTAGCATCAAAATGTGCACTTTTTCAACAAACCAAAATGAACTGGATGCTTGGAAACAGATAGATGGAAGCCTGTTTGAAGGAAAAACAGAACAGATCTTAACCAAAAAGAAAAAGAAAAGGAAAATAAAGTGCAGACAATTAGGACAGTTTGCTGAGCACACACAACATATTTACATGATAGCAACAAACCACATCAACCATCCATTGTGAATGATAAAACATCATACAGCCATCGGTCAGATGCAAGAAAACATGTATGGGCACAACTGAGTAACCGCAAGGACCATATCCACAAATGTATTTAGATGAATAAAAACTTGTAAACGAATGTGTAGACACTAATGTACCGCCGAAGTTTCTACTGTAGATGCATACATTAAGGAAAACATTTCCATGTCTTATTGCAAATGTTATTAATGAACAGTAAAGCGAGATAAAATAATTCACTTCCAAGTGGAGAAATGACCGAGTAATTAAGATGAGCGAACCTTACATCGTTTCTAAGCTATCCATGTTAACAAAAAAATCACCAATTACTCCAGAGAGTTTATTGTAGCTAAAGTTCCTGCAACAAAAAGTTACAGATCAGTCAGTTAACTGTACAACCAGATTATTCTATATTTCTATGTGAAACACTCCATTCCAAAAAAAAGAAATACACTCACAGATATTTCAGGGAGTGCAACCATGGTAATGATGATGGTATATTCCCTTCAAACTTGTTGGCTGCCAGATTTCTGCAAGAGAACAACCATAGGCGCATCATTTATATTTTATATTTTAAGTACTGAGTCAGTTAAAGGTGATATCCAAAGAAGGGGAAAGGGACATACAAGTATTCCACATTCGGGGGCAAAGTGGGCGGTATTTCACCAGCAATGTTATTGAAGCTCATATCCCTATCATCAACATGAGAAGAAAAGCACCACAAACTAAATTGAATCAAGAACTGCGAAGTCAAAACCAGCTAGCATAGTACAGTAATTTGGCAATTAGAAGCTCACAGCTTTTTCAACGACTGAAACTTTAGCATATCTGGGCCAAGCCATCCTCCAACTCCGAGCCCACTAATGTTTCTGCATGTGAGTAGCAGAGCAAATAACAAAGCCAGTTAATCAGCTTTCTGTTAATTTGCAAGCAAAAATAATCAATAATTTAAGAATTACATTGCGACAATGGATGATCCCTTGCAAACAACGCCTCGCCAGTGTTTACTCCCTCTACCATCACCGCATGGATCACCGCTCTGGAATGTCCAACCAGAAAGCTGCCATGGCGACTCCAATGTGCGATATAACCCCCAAAGTCCTAATGCTGCGAAGCAGCAAAAACAATGTGACAAAATAAGCACAATACAACAAACCTGTTCGAACCTACTGCTTACAAAGTCCCAACTTCAGAGCACCGAAAACAGAGACAACTGAATTGCAACCCACCAAGGCGTTGAGCAGAGGGAAACAAGTATGGTCGGAGTATTCTGTACCTAAGGTTAAACTCAAGGACCACTATCAATCCCATGTGTAACTTTGTAAGCATGCACAGATGAGCATCCCAATCCAGCGATCGTAGCCAACCATCACAGCAAAATTCAACATCAAGCATGCATAGATGCACGCACAGGTGCGCCTAGAATGGACCACCTCAAACTACAAGCGAGTGCCAGACGACTACATTCACATGCGCGCTCGGAACCGAACTGACAAACAGTCAAGCACTCTCGGAGACGCCACAAGCGCGCCGAGTAGAGCATGCCACGGGATAAGTGCTGGGTGGCCGCAACCTACGGAACGAGGGGCCAGGATACTCACCATCAGGGGGGTCGGTGAAGGACGCGGTGGAGGCGAACAAGGAGCAGAGCATCGCCACGGCGAGGAGGTGGCGCGGCGCCGCCATTCCAACCCCTCGCGCGGGCACCCAGCAAATCCGCCGCGTCGGTCCCCTCGAAATGCTGGGTCGGCTCGGGCAATCCAGCGCAGGGGGGCCCGAACGTTCTGGAAGCTTCCGGGGAACCGCGCGCTTCCGAGTTCCGACTTCCGACACCGTTTGAATTCCTCCCCCCGATTCCGCGCCGAGCCGCGAGATCGCGCTCGGATCACGTACCTGATCGCGGATTGGAGGTGCAGGGCAGCCGTAACGGGGCGAATCGCCCGCCGTGGCCTGCGGAATGATGCTGGACTGCTGGTGCTTGCGAGACGGTGAGGGTTTTGGGGTTTTGGTTTGATTTGATGCGGAAGGAGGCTTCGGTTTGGGAGGGAAAAGAGTAGGAAAGAGTGCGGAAGAAGGGCGGTTGTCACGTGTACGCACGGATGAAAACGGATCACATTTTTGATTTTTCATACTGCATTCAGATTCAAATACTATATTAGATAGAATATGATTGGAATCATATATATGTGATTTGAGTATTCAGATACGGATACTATACCAGATGTTAAATATTCAGATTCAAATACGGACGGATCTAAACCTTTCTAAATAAATTCAGTCTTGAATACGATTGAAAAATATTCATACCGTTCTCATCCCTACATGTACGGCGCATGATTGCGTGAGCGGCAATGGACTGGATGAATTTTATTTATATAAATAAAACTAGTAATAGAATAATGTATGCCATATAATTGTTTTATAGAAATGAAATGTAAACAATACGACAACATAACTAGTTAACTGTCCTAAAAAAATATTTCGAGAATACCAAACTAAGGTATGTGTCATAATAATAGATAACTACGCAAAGAAGATAGATAACACCCAACTTGACATGCAATAGGGTAGCGCGGGATGAGCGTCCAACCCCACCATCCTCGTCCTCGCCCTCGTCCCCCGTCCCCGGCTCCGGCTTCTACCACCTGCGCGCGGCGGCGCCAGCCACCTCGCCACACCACTTGCCTTCTACTGCCAACCCTCGACCCCACGTCCCCACCTTCTCTTAATCACGAGGCAGGCGATAACGACTCTACGGCAACACCCCCACTGCCCCCGCCCAACAGTTATCTCCCACTGCCCCGGTAGGCAAAGTGCCCTATCGCCCTGCCCTGCCGCTAGCTCACCCGCCTCCACCACCGTGTCACAGCCACCACATCCCCAAATCCTCTTCTAGAGCTGTCAATGAAGGGAGTGCAACTGCATGGGAAGAGTTTTGGGAGTAAAAATGGGGAAATGCAGCCACATATAGTAGTACACAACGACAGCACCTTATTGATACTTGTGATTAGCCTCACAATATGAAGGAAACATTGTCTTGAAACGCTAGCCTTTTTTGCCTAGATCCCGGATCCTTTAATCCACTGCCTCTTCCGCTTAACTTCCTACCCGTTGTAGGCAATGTGAACCCGGTACTACTTGACATCATATTTCTCCATGTTCCTGAAGACCTGAACACCATTCGCTACCCTCATTCATTGCATCATGCTCTGTAAACAACACCATGGCTACCGAAGAGGGACATCATTGCAGGTCAATATGAGAGCTCTAAACCGAAGAGGGAGGCATAGTTCAAGATAGTGACAAATATGATATAGCTGTCACCAGCTAGGGGCACAACATATGTTGAAGAGGGGGAAGGCATGGGAAGCACAATGGGGCACTTTGCATCTCCAAGCCAAAAGTTTTGAGCTAGATGGGGTGGGAGGGGTGTCGTCTCAATAGAGGGGACAACAAGATCTTAGTGACGAGATACGGAATGACCATAATATATCTACGAGACTACGACAGAGAGCTCAACACAACAAGTGGCTGGTTTGGATGATCTCAGTGTAGTGGAGCATGTGCTCAATATTTGGGTAATTAGGAGTGCACCAACGCGAGTGGCTAACAATGATGTTTCTAGATTTTTTTTTCTATTCTTCAAACTTTGTCTAAAAGTTTCAAATTTTTTTTGCTAAAACATTTTCTTAAATTTTTTACAAAAAAAAATCTTACACATAGTATTTTGAAAATAGAGAAAATTTTAGTTCTTTTGTTCATTATTTTGAAAGAATGATAGTGGCCCCCACATGCTAAATAGTGGGGACCTATTATTCTTATTTTATTTTTATCCACTGAACATAATTAATCAGTCCTTCTATAGTTTGCTCATCATCATCACCTTAATTTACTTGACCCTCTCCCCACTCTCATGATTAGGGTTGAGGGGCGCCTATGGATGGTCTTTTTCCATGCAGCCTTTGGTACCGGTGACGGTCCATTGCCCATCTTTGGCATGATCGAACCTCTCTATAGGTGTCATCATGAATATATAGTCAAATTTCAATCAAAGAGCTGTATTTTCATAAAAAGGCAAATAATGAACTCTTTCCTTTTCTTTTTCTACAATAGGTGCTTATTGAAGAACTACAATTAATTCCACCGGTTATAGTAGCAGTTGTTTATGGAATGATGAATGTACTGCTAAAAATGAGCACTCCCTCCACTTTTGGTTGGGCACAATTTGACCACCTAAAATTGTGCTTTGACCATATCAAAAAAAATGTGAATAATGTTCCACAAAATTGCTACTATTAGTAATATTAAACGTGCTTTCTAACGATTTGTAGTGATAGTGATATTAAACACTCTTTTCTGACAATTATGATTTTGTTACTATTATATCGATATATCAATAAAACATTGTAGTAATGAAATGATTTTGAAAGAATAAAATTGAAACTACAACCCAACCCACTAAAACAAATATAGAAATTATCCCAATATACAAATACAAAATACATGAGAAATTTCTAGGAAAAAACGCACAGTTCCCCACCAGAGCAACAAAAAAAAGTCTAAATGGGATGGGGGCAGGGTGGAGGGGAGGGTCCATAAATAGGCACCAAAACTAGGGGTTCATTTCCTGTGCTCTCCTCACAGACACTTCATTCGTCCTCCCCTCGCTATCTGCTTTACCACCAACGCCGGTGAGACAGAGGCCGACGACCTACCACCAACGCCGGTGAGACAGAGGCCGACGACCAAGAGAGAGAAGAGAGAGAGGTCCATCCTCCCGCTGTCCATTCCATTCCATTTCCTGGTATTGCTACTGCGCTAGCTGCTCTTCTTTGCTTCAGTAGTTCACTTCGTACGTAGGAACAGTGCTGTCTCTTGCTCGTTTTTTGAGTGAGAATCCGGTCGATGACATTTAGTGAACGAACTTTGCAAAACTGTGGAGACAACTCTACACGTTTTTTTTTTAAAAAAAATAGTACTAGAATGGACTTCTTTTAATGGACTTAAACAGACCGCCTTAGCGATCTATGACGAGCACACACATCCATGAATCGTGTGATACATGAACCAGGGCTTGCACGAGGCTATGCTGATGCATGCAACAAGAGGGATCAAGCTTTGGTTGTTGCTAGCTAGTACTTTTAGCTAGAGATATCTGAGGTGCCACTGTGTTGGATCCTCGGATCCGTTGGAGAGAGGTTTCCCAATCTAAGCTAGAATCCTAGATCGGTGTTCTTTCCTTCTAAGAATGTCCATTGCCTCTTTTGTTCATCCAAGATTTCCAAGAGTATTTTTTTGTCTATTCGTTCGTAGTGTCATATGGTGATGCGTACATATGACCTCTTTTGTGGCGATAGAATCATGGAGCTTTGATTAGGTTTGATGTGTTTCTTTCACTTGGAGGTTTTGAATAATCCAATTTATACCTTCACCGAGGCATTTTTAGGAACGCAGGAAAGTTTTCTCAATTTGTAAATTTAAATTGAATCATGTGAGATCCCTATATGATTCCTGCGAAAAGTCTACGTTTCAAAAGAGTTCTGCACGTGTGGTTTTTTAGTTCATTTGTATTGTAACAGGCAACCGTACATGCGGATATTTATTTCCACTTTTTGTAACGGTAAAAACGTGAGATTTTGACTAGGTTTGATGTGTTTCTTTCATTTGTTATGCTTTCACGAGATCTCTTTTGGAGGTGGGAAAGTTTTCTAAATATGTAAAATTGAATCGAATCTTGTGAGATCACTACATGATTCCTGTGAAAAGCATATGTTTTAAAAAGAGTTCTGAACGTGCGTTTTTTGTTCATTTGTTTTGTAACAGACATCCCATACATGTGGATGTTTTATTTCCTCTCTTGTAACGGTTATGTTGTGGAGCTTCGATTATCTTACATGTCCAGATATAGGAGGTTTAGGCAGTTTATTGTGTCTCTCTCCCTTGTGGAAACCAATCTTTCTTTATTCATGCGCCTATATTTTGGATGTGCGACTTTTTGTTCATTTGTATTATTATGGGTTTTTGAAATGTGATGTTTTTCGTCAGAATTGTAATAGTAGAATTGTGGAGCTTTGATTACCTTACTTATTTGATTAGCAAAGATTTACAACTAATAAATGCACTATATTTTCCCTTCTATTACTATAGGACCATCTTGTGATACTCGGCCATCCTACTATTGAAGTTCATTGCTGATATCCTACTACTGAAGTTCGAGTTGCTATTACATACACTCAGAGCGGGCAGTCATGGCTCTCAAGGTATTGGGTTTAACATACTTCCTTGATTGTTTGGTTGTTCATACTTATATTATGAAGATTTTTATTTAATAAGTTGACAATTATTGTTTTTATTTTTCTATGATTATAAATATAAATTTGTTACAATGTTAGATTCCTTTATAAATATGCACAATGGTGTTTCTTGAAAAGAAGAAGATATTTTTGTGCTACGTCATCTGCATATGATACGATGCTTAAGAATGTCAGTAAAGTAGCAAGTTATTTAATGATCAATTATACCGGAAGGATGGCCATTTTTTTTTTTTTTTTTTGCAAGTGGTTAATTGGGATGACCATTTTTTTCAAGTGGTTAACTGGGATGACCATTTTTGCAAGTGGTTAATTGTGTAGTAGTACGTATCCTATGAACACTTCTTATGTAGATATGGTGGTTAGCTATAGCATGATACTAGAGGTTATCGCTTATGTTTAGGATCCAAGTGCTTGCAATGGTAACATAAAGCTATTAGTTGAAATATTTATTGAAAAAATGTGAGCGATAATTGATTTTGGCTTAAGCTTAGATGTGCCTACCGCTATTAGACTATGGTTTTTTTCCTAGCGGTTTTTATCGCCCTGACAGTTTATAGATTTACCCCGATTACCAACCATAACATCGCTCTAAAAATACATAAAGTATAACAAAAATATAGATGTATACCTTGGTGTAAAAATTTGAGCTTCCAAAAATGCACAAGAATCACAATCGTTAATCGTCCGGTTCGTTTGTATTATCAAAGGACTTATTTATCGGTACATTTAAACGGTATTTTTCTCTCACACCAATCTAGTCAGCTTGTCTTATCAGCACCTCATCGATGTTATTATTATTCAAATGTCTTTTTCTGTTTCCTAATACCATCTCTCCTCCGTGAAAAATCTGGGTAAAAATCACTTGCAAAATCTGGGTAAAAATCACTCCATATACCTTTCAGAAAGAAAACCAATGAAATCCATAGCCGCCCGAAGTGCAAAACGCCCATGCCACTATGGAACCTAGTCGCCACCGCCGCCGCCGCGCCGCTCCGGCCTCCGGCGGCCACCGCTGCAGCTTCCCTTGCGCCGTCCCATCCATTGCACTGCCCTTCCCCTGCCCTTCCCTTCACGTGTCGTCCCTAACAGAGAGAGGCGCGGGCTGTGGCCTGCTTCGTCGATGCGACGTCGCGGGCGAGTCGGTGCTGGTACTGCGGCGGCCGATCACGTCGGCAAATTTGGCGGGTTAAAACACAGATTTTACAGTTGAGTGGTCCTCGGCCAAGCAAACTTTTCCTTTCCTTTTTTTTTTAATTCCCTCTATAAAGTTGCAGAGTAGAGAATGGTTGTCCATTACTCTATTACTCTACTAATTTAACATGTGTATACCAGCCCATCAAAGCTCCTTTCTGAGTTTGTAAGAAAGATAGAAGATAAATAGTTCAGTAATTCACAAACTACAAATATGTAATGACATGTTATTGCTTCTGAGATACCTAGAAAGTACTCGTTCCAAGTTCTTTTATGTCATCAGCATGCAGGTGTTCTTCATTGGTTGGAGGCATTTTCAGAACTCTGTTACATGCAGAATTATTTTGAGGCTACCTGAACATCCACACCTTTTGTTTTAACATTTCCTTTCCTTTTGGCAGGATACATTCAGCTTGTTCATCCTATTTGCCTGCTCCATCACTGCTTTTGCTGGACCTGATATAAAGAATCTATATGCTCTGAGGCATGAACTCACTGAATCGAAACAATTCCTTTGGGATTGGTTCAATACAGAAACTCCTCCGTGCATGTGGTCACATATAACTTGTGTGGACAATTCTGTTGCAGTCATAGATTTGTCATCTATGCCACTCCATGTTCCTTTTCCATTAAGCATCATGGCTTTCCAGTCACTTGCACGCCTCAACTTAAGTAGGTGTGGTTTATTCGGTGAGATCCCAGAAGCCTTGGGAAATCTGAAGCGTCTGCAGTACCTGGACTTGAGCAGGAACCAGCTTACTGGGATCGTGCCTTTCACACTTTATGATTTGAAGATGCTGAAAGAAATAGTGTTAGATGGAAACAGCTTGTCTGGACAATTGATCCCTGCCATTGCTAAGCTTCAGCAACTCACTAAGCTAACCATATCCAAGAACAACATCTCTGGAGAACTTCCTCCAGAGATGGGCAGTTTGAAGGACCTAGAGGTCCTGGACTTTCACCAGAACAACTTCAATGGATCAATACCAGAAGCATTAGGCAATCTGTTTCAGCTCTTCCACCTTGATGCAAGCAAGAATCAGCTCACTGGATCAATATTTCCAGGAATAAGCAATTTGTTGAACCTGCTGATACTTGATTTCTCTTCAAATGATTTGACGGGGCCAATACCTAAGGAGATTACTCGCCTGGAAAATCTAGAGCACTTGGTTTTGGGGTCCAACATGTTCACTGGAAGCATTCCGAAAGAGATTGGTAGCATGAAGAAGCTAAGCCAATTCATTCTCTCTCATTGCAACTTATCAGGCAACATCCCTTGGTCAATTGGTGGTCTTAAAAGCCTACAGGAACTTGATATATCAGGCAACAACTTCAATTCGGAACTCCCAGCATCTATTGGTGAGCTGGGAAATCTGACAGACCTGATTGCAATGAGAGCAATGCTCATAGGCAGCATACCAAAAGAACTTGGTAACTGCAAGAAGCTTACTGTCCTGCATCTGTCCTTCAATGCCTTCACTGGTTGTATCCCCAAAGAACTTGCAGGTTTAGAAGCTATGGTCAATTTTGGGGTGGAAGGTAACAAACTGTCAGGTCATATTCCTGATTGGATGCAAAACTGGGGAAATGTTGTCTCTATAAGACTGGGAAATAACAAGTTCAATGGTTCTATACTTCCTGCCGTATGTCAAGCCAAGTCTCTTCAGTCACTCGACTTGCATTGTAACAATCTGACAGGGAGTATCAAGGAGACATTCATAAGCTGCAGGAACCTCACTAAACTGAATTTGCAGGGCAACCATTTTCATGGTGAGATACCAGAATACTTGGCAGATTTGCCACTCACAAGTCTGAAATTGTCCTACAACAATTTTACAGGAGTCTTGCCTGCCAAGTTGTTTAAGTCATCAACAATTTTGGAGATAGATCTCAGCTACAATAAGCTCACTGGCTGTATTCCTGAGAGCATTGGTGAGCTCCGCAGCTTGCAGACGTTGCAGATGAGCAGTAACTGCTTGGAAGGACCAATCCCACCGGCGATAGGTGCTCTAAAGAATTTGAATGAAATGTCTCTTGATGGGAATAGACTATCTGGGAACATCCCACAAGAGCTCTTCGACTGCAGAAACCTAGTCAACCTAAACCTGAGCTATAATAATCTGAATGGAACCATCTCGAGATCCATATCTCAATTGACTTCGCTCACTAGCTTGATTTTGTCTCACAACCAACTCTCTGGTTCTATTCCTGCTGAGATATGTGGGGGATTCACAAATCCATCTCACCCTCAATCAGATTATGTTCAATATCATGGCTTACTTGATCTGTCATACAACCAGTTGATTGGTCGTATCCCACCAGGAATCAAGAATTGTGTTATTCTGGAGGAGCTACACCTGCAAGTTAACTTGCTGAATGAATCTATTCCTGTGGAGCTTGCTGAGCTGAAGAATCTTATGAACGCTGATCTCTCTTTTAATGAATTGGTTGGACCTATGCTTCCTTGGTCCACACCATTGCTCAAGCTGCAAGGCCTTTTTCTGTCTAATAACCACCTCACCGGCAATATTCCTGCTGAGATAGGTCGCATCCTTCCCAACATTGTGGTTCTAAACTTGTCCTCTAATGCATTTGGGGCTACCCTCCCCCAATCTCTATTATGCAGCAAGACCCTGAACCATCTGGATGTCAGTAACAACCACCTCTCTGGTAAAATCCCGTTCTCCTGTACTGTGTTTGAAGAGTCACTGATCTCACTGGTCTTGTTCAATGCAAGCAGTAACCATTTCTCAGGGAGCCTAGATGGGTCTATCTCAAATTTTGTACATTTGTCTTCTCTTGATATCCACAACAATAGCCTCAACGGGAGCTTGCCAGCAGCAATGTCCAATCTCAGTTTGTACTACCTTGATGTCTCAAAGAATGATTTCAGTGGTGCCATCCCTTGTGGTATGTGCAATCTATCTAACATCACGTTTGTCGATTTCTCTGGTAAAAATATTGGCATGCATAGCTTCTCAGATTGTGCAGCATCAGGCATTTGTGCTGCTGATAGTACCAGTACCAACCATGTGGAGGTTCATATACCTCATGGAGTTGTAATAGCACTGTCCATTTGTGGCGCCATTCTCATTGTGGTTCTCCTTGTGGTTTTTGTGAGATGGATGATGTTGAGAAACAGGTCATTACCTCTTGTATCCGCCAGTGAATCCAAGGCTACAACTGAGCCAGAGCTCCTAGGAAAAAAGTCAAGGGAACCTCTGAGCATCAATCTTTCTACATTTGAGCATGCACTGCTGAGGGTTAGCATGGATGATATCCTGAAAGCTACCAATAATTTCAGCGAGGTGCAAATCATAGGCCATGGTGGGTTTGGGACTGTCTATGAAGCAGTTCTCCCTGAAGGACAGAGGGTCGCTATCAAGAGGCTTCATGGTAGCTACCAGTTCCTTGGTGATCGTCAATTCCTTGCTGAGATGGAGACCATTGGAAAGGTGAAGCATCATAACCTTGTTCCCCTACTTGGCTACTGCGCTTGTGATGATGAGCGGTTCCTGATCTATGAATACATGCATCATGGGAGCCTTGAGACATGGCTGAGGAACCATGAAAATACGCCTGAAACAATTGGATGGCGTGAACGTCTTAGGATCTGCCTCGGTTCTGCTAATGGACTCATGTTCCTCCACCATGGCTTTGTGCCCCATATCATCCATCGGGACATGAAGTCAAGCAACATTCTATTGGATGAGAACATGGAGCCGAGGATCTCTGACTTTGGCCTTGCAAGGATAATCAGTGCCTATGACAGTCATGTGAGCACCGCCGTCTCTGGCACGCTTGGCTACATTCCCCCAGAATATGCACTGGTTATGGAATCTACCACGAGGGGAGATGTCTACAGCTTTGGTGTAGTCATGCTGGAGGTGCTCACTGGACGGCCACCTACAGGGAGAGAGGTGGAAGAAGGGGGTGGGAACCTTGTCGACTGGGTGCGGTGGATGATTGCACGCGGCCAGGAGGGTGAATTGTTTGATCCATGCCTGCCTGTTTCAGGTCTGTGGCGTGAACAGATGGTTCGCGTTCTTGCCATTGCTCTGGATTGCACTGCCGACGAGCCATCGAAGAGGCCGACCATGGTGGAGGTGATGAAGGGACTCAAGATGGTCCAGCTTATGAAACATGGATCTCACAACATCCAGCAATGTGCGGTACAGCCATGATCTGGGCATGCACTGGTGCCTACTGGTATGTTTTTGTTTTATTAATTAAGTATTTAAGTGCTTCATATAAGTTACCAGTTTTAAACACTCTAAACCCATGCAACCTTTTGCCTTATTCAGTTCTTCTGCCCTTCTGTCTGTGGTCTTACAATGCTAGCTAACATTAACACATAACAGAAGTTTAAAACATCATTCACATTAACCTGGATATATACTGCAGTCTGCAGCAATTTCCAAAATAGCCAATTGCATGAGCTTAACTCTTTGGAGTGTTCGAGTGCTAGAAACCTGCGCTTTCAAATTTTCATACAAGATTTGTGCTTTCATACAAGATTGATGCTTATACTGTAACCTATACCACCTGGGACAGCAGTGTATACTTATCCTGTGACTTCTGATTTGCAGCCTGTCTTTTTTGGAGATGAGCTTGGGGCACACATACTACACCCCTTCAACTATTTTCAGCTTCACGGCACCATCTGAAGCAGACAACTTGGCAGATGGGCCCGAAAGCATGCACTAGGGCAGAGAATAATAAGGTGCCAAGCCAAACAGAAACAAAACTTTGTGTCTGCAGTAACTCTTTTAATTAGCGCTTAGTGTGTGCGCGTATGTGTTAGCTTATTCAGGCTGTTAGTTAGCCAGCTGTGCCTGTGTCTTGTGTTGTCCACCCAGGTGGGCATGATGAATATAGTGTTGTTGTAATCCTTTGCATTATGATAATGTTAGACAAAGAGTCCAGAAAATGCTGCTATGTTGCAGCACCAAAACAAGATTGCGTTTGTGTGTGGTTTTGTTTTGTATCAATGGTAGGTAGCGGCGAGCAGCGACGACATCAAGGATGGTGAATGGTGACTGAGCGTTAACGCTCTGCCCTGGCACCGTCGGCAACGCGATGCCGTGCTGCAGGACTGCACGCTCGTCGACAGGCCCATCCACGGCGCAAAGGAGAGCTGTGCCTGCGCGGCGTGGTGTGCCTGACGCGCGCGCGGACATGCACCGCGGCGGAAGGCGATGCATGGGGCGGCAGCTGATGACCTTAGCTCCGGCGAGCAAGGCAAAGCTAAGGCCTCGGCTGTCCTCAGTCCCCATTGGGTGTCAGTAAGATCGGCTTCTGCTAGTGCAAGGGTAGAACTCTCTGCAACTGTAGCGTGTATGCCAAATGTAGGGTGTGTGCACAGGTTACGCTAAGGTATTTCTATTCAGTTTTCTATACATCCTAAATCTTCTATTATCCTAAATCCTCCATCAAACCCATCAGGTGTCAGTAAGGTCTTGTAAGCTCTGAGGTCAATAGATCATGGCTTGACTTGGGCACAAAAAGTGGCATTCAACACTTCCATGTCTTCTTGCAGCAATTCTAGGACTCTTCCATGTTCAGCTGAGCTTGTTCTACAACAGTCAGTTTTTTTTTTAACAGCATGAAGCTGTGAGCAGGGAGAAGTCTTCCCAGTTTACATCAGCTAGCGCCATTTGCAGAGGACAGCTAGTAGTATGATAGGTTGGAGCAACTAAAAGACAGACTTTGAGGGGAGGCAGATAAAGATAGCTTAGCCCGTCTAGCTAGAGCATGTGCAGTACAATTGTCCTGCCTATCAATTTTGTAAATCTTTGGTGATGCCCCTGCTGAGATATTGATGAAAAGCTGAGTAAATCTTTTGATTCTCCACTCCGGACGCATAGAAAGGTCAGTGGAGTTGAAGAAGCTTGCTAGCTGTTGATTGTCAATAAGAAAATTGACGCCTTGAAGTTGTAGAAGAGAAGCAGCCTTAGCAGCAAATAAGAGATCTGCTGCCTCCGCCATTAGAACAGAGTGAATATTATCCACTTTTGCCTGCAAAAGGATTTTTTGTGTGTTGTTGAAGATGAAAACTCCGATCCCGGCTGTCCTGGGAGCTGTGGTTTGCGAATCTGGTTCAATTGCTGCATCAGAGTAGCAGCGAACTCCTTGGAGTAGTGCTGGTAGTCGGATCCTTTAGTATGGAGGGGCTGGTTGTGTTGATTGCAGAGAAACTTGGTTGGCCTGCATACTTTCAGATACCTGCATTGGAGAATCTGTAGATGGAAAATTCATACCTTGGGGGATAGAAGTTGGTTGCTGCAGTGGGAGTGCGTTTGACGCCATCCTGTCAACATCAGATAGATGAGCCATCTTCAGATCAGCAGCAATTGCTTGGTGGACTTGCCACACAGTCCATTTCTTCCTATTGAACCTGCAGTTATTTCTTGCTCCATATGTACCATATGGTGGTGAGGAATGTGGCAATCTGTTTTTCAGAGATGAGATGAGGGATAAGCAAATCCAGTGCTTCCTGTATTCCATCCTGTTCAATTAGGAGAGTTGAGGAGCGTAATGGCGGTGCAGCTGAAAACCAGACCACCCGAGCAAAAGTGCAGTGAAAGAATAAATGTGAGTCAGTTTCAGGTTCATTGCAGTTTGAGCATAGCTTACTGATCTTGGTGGAGAGTCCTCTTGCACGTTGTCCTGTTGCAATTGCTCTGCGCACAAATCTCCAACACAAAGTTTTCAACAAAGGTGATAGAGTTTTACATTTTCCAAATCTTTTGGAGAAAGTTGTTGACCTGTGGCGTGATGCTGCGAGAGCCTTGGTTAGGAAGCCAGCAGTCAGATTATGTATTTCTTAAACGACTTGACGTGTCGATGCATATGCAACATTATATAGAAAGCTGTAACAGCTGGAATCCAAAATTTAAATTAACAGGTATACTATTTTTCATATGTAGTGAACTTATTAATCATAGATAGACATGGCCACATAAAAGAAAAGACTGATATTAAATCTCAGGATTTTAGATGTTTTACAAGCCTGTTGTCCATTCTATGGCACAGAAACAAAGAATGGTAGGGACAAAAAGACTAATCTGTGAAGAAAACTAAACAAAATTACACTAGAAGTCAGGGAAAAGTGGACACAATCATGATATATTTCAGTTAGAACTGGATACCATTCCTCGGAACATGGCACCGCCTCAGGAACTAAATGGAAGACAATCTTAAATGGGAGGTAGGATAGGCATATGGAACCAAAAAATGAAAAAACAAACAGTCAAGTGAAACAAGAGGTAGAAGCAGCAGACACCTCATATATTTGTATTTGTATTGTTCTGCTCCTTATGAATTCAGTAAACATAACCTTCTTCTCATATTGTTTTTCCTCAATGATAGCCACAACAATGACCAACCAGATCCAGTTCCCATCTGGCATTAGGTAAAACTTAAACCTGAATGGGAGAAGGAAACAAAACAAAGCTAAACCTCCTATTGTCATCCTTACTGCCAAGTGAAAACTGAACCAATATATAGTGATCCTATGCATTGAAATTGGACATAAACTCACACCTACTAGCAATTAGTCAGTGTTAATCACTGAAACAACATCACAAGAAATGAAATGACCCACTATCTACATAACTATATTGCCTTGCAGCTGGTAATGTACAGCAGCAAACGATAAGAGCAAAAAAAAAAAAAACTGTTATTTTAGGAAGGAAAATTATTTAGTACTACATTTGCTGCAGACTAATAGTAAAGAGTAAAATGAATAAATGACCAGCGCAGGAATTACCAGTCCATCAAAGCTCCTTTCTCAAAGCATGAATTATATAGACCCTGCTTTGCACGAGGCGATGCCAATCTTGTTATGTCAGTTGAAACATTTACAAATAAGAGCTTTTCTCAGTTTTTAAGAATGATAAAAAATAAATAAATAGTTCACCAATTCACAAACTAGAAATATGTAATAAGTACTCGTTCCAAGTTCTTTTATGTCATCAGCATGCATGTGTTCTTCATTGGTTGGAGGCATTGATATTTCTTCAGAACTCTGTTACGTGCACAATTATTTCACACCTTTCGTTTTAACATTTCTTTTCCTTTTGGCAGAATACACTTGTTCAACCTATTTGCCTGCTTGGTCACTGCTTTTGCTGGATCTGATATAAAGAATCTATATGCTCTGAGGGATGAACTCACTGAATCACTGAATCAAAACAGTTCCTTTGGGACTGGTTCGATACAGAAACTCCCCCATGCATGTGGTCACATAACTTGTGTGGATAATTCTGTTGCAGCCATAGATTTGTCATCCATGCCACTCCATGTTCCTTTTCCACTAAGCATCATGGCTTTCCAGTCACTTGCTCGTCTCAACTTAATTAGGTGCGGTTTATTCGGTGAGATTCCAGAAGCCTTGGGAAATTTGAAGCGTCTGCAGTACCTGGACTTGAGCAGGAACCAGCTTACTGGGATCGTGCCTTACTCACTATATGATTTGAAGATGCTGAAAGAAATAGTGTTTGACGGAAACAGCTTGTCTGGACAATTGATCCCTGCCATTGCTAAGCTTCAGCAACTCGCTAAGTTAACCATATCCAAGAACAACATCTCTGGAGAACTTCCTCCGGAGATGGGCAGTCTGAAGGACCTAGAGGTCCTGAACTTTCACTAGAAGCTTCAATGGATCAATACCAGAAGCATGAGGCAATCTGTCTCAGCTCTTCTACCTTGATGCAAGCAAGAATCAGCTCACTGGATCAATATTTCCAGGAATTAGCACATTGTTGAACCTGCTGACACTTGATTTCTCTTCAAATGATTTGGCGGGGCCAATACCTAAGAAGATTACTCGCCTGGAAAA
The DNA here is from genome assembly GCA_015844335.1 of Chrysopogon serrulatus. Lineage (NCBI taxonomy): Eukaryota > Viridiplantae > Streptophyta > Magnoliopsida > Poales > Poaceae > Chrysopogon > Chrysopogon serrulatus. The sequence continues at coordinate 39,863 of JADLZL010006903.1, read as the reverse complement.
ATCTTGAGCGCTTGGTTTTGGGGCCCAACAAGTTCAGTGGAAGCATTCCAGAAGACATTGGTAGCCTGAAGAAGCTAAGCCAATTCATTCTCTCTCAATGCAACTTAACAGGCACCATCCCTTGGTCAATGGGATGGTGCTGGATAAGTTGCATTCAGAGAGCATAAGTTTTCTTAGCTTATTCATGTTACCAATCTCTTTTGGAATGCTTCTAGTGAAATGATTGGATGACAAAACCAAATGCTCCAGATTTTCCAAATGAGTGATCCCCTTAGGTATTGACCCTACCAGATCTTTTGAAGAGAAATCAAATGTTACTAGGTTTAGCAATGTGCTTATTCCCGGAAATATTGATCCAATGAGTCTATTCTTGCTTGCATCAAGGAAGAAGACTCGAGACAGGTTGCCCAAAGCTTCTGGTACCAATCCACTGAATATGCTCTTGTGAATGTCAAGCACCTCAAGATTCTTCAAACTACCGAGCTCTGGAGGAAGTTGTCCAGAGACGGAATTCTAGGATGTGGTTAACTTAACGATGTGCTGAAGTTATGGCAGGTCTCAACTATCCAGGCAAGTTTCTGTTTGCATTATTTCTTTTCAGCATCTTCAAATCATTTAACGAGACAGGTAACGATTCAGTAATCTGGTTCTTGGTCAAGTCTAGGTACTGGAGCTGCTGCAAATTTCCATGGCTTCTAGATTCCCACCAGATAAACTCCATCCACTGAATTTGAGCCGAGACAGTGATTGGAATACTGTGAGATGCATAATGGAAAAGGGGCATGGAGTGGCACAGAAGAAAAATCGATGGCCACAACATTGTGTCCCTTACATGTTATACCTGGCCAGCTGCATGGAGGAGTTTCCGGATCAAACCAACTCTGAAGGAAGCCGCTTTTGATTCAGCCAAAGCGCCTCAGAACTACATATTTTTTATATCAGATGCAGCAAAAGTAGATCCAGTGATGAAGCAGAAAACTAGGATTAAGAGGCGAATACCATCCTGCAATAAGGAAATGCAAAGTTAAAATAAGAAATATAAATGTGTAGGTAACAGAGTTCTGGACAATAACATAAAAACACTCAACACTTTCAACCAATGAAGAATACATAATAAATCAAAAGTTAACTCTGCTTTGTACATTTATAAGTGCTTTGGCTGGTGGATCTCGATCTGATAATGCCTCATGGGTTAGGCTTATTCAGGGTTTATACTAATTGTGTTTTATAAAGTACAAAACAATGACTTTTTTTAGGCGAAAAATAAGCCTCATGAACTTTATGCATAATCATACTTGATGAACTGGACCACGACAGATCTAGGTTACAAACGTCCCCCAATAGTTAAAGCAAAGTTTAGCACCTTGAATATTAAGTCTATGAAAAATGAAAGTTTGATGCACAAAACTTAGCTCATGTTCTACGTCACATTCCATATGTTCTATCTAGATCTCAATCTGGACTTCCATAGTTACAAATAGATCCAAGTGGATTGGTCCATAAACCAAATGTATATAAGGTAGTGGTTGGCTGGTTGGGTGGGGTGAGATGGTCTCTCTTTTGGGCGGTTTGGTTAGGGGCGACCATGAGGTGGGATGTTCCTTGAGAATATTCCTCTCAAATTCAGGGATGATCCTGCCTTGATGAATCGGCCCGAGGTGGGACGACACAATGCGAGGGGAGGAAGAAAAGGAGGTGGCGCCCGTGTGCGTGGGAGAAGTAGGGGCTCCGGGTAGGCGACGGCGAGGCTTGGGGCGGCGCTCCAAGCGCTCTGAGCAGGACGGCAAGGGCTCTAGGCGAGATGGCCAGGCGGGGCGAGCTCTGAGCTTGGCTCTAGGCGCTCCACGTGTGAGCGCGACCGGCGATGTCAAGCCTCACAGGCGAGCAGCGGCCGGCGAGATCCAGTCGAGCTCTAGTCGACGAGATCTTGCAGCCCCGCTTGTGAGCTCCAGTCAGCGAGATCCAGCAGCCCCACTACTGAGCGGAAAAGTTGGCCCTTAGCCGAGCGAGCGAGTCGGCCCCAAGGAGGCGCAGGAGGTTGTTGGCATACGCATATGCGTAGCTTAAGGTGGAAAGAGATGCGGAAAAAACTGACAAATGGACCTCACCTATTAGTGGGTGATTCCACTTTTGATGTGCCCAAACCAACAGAAAATGGGTCCATTCCATCTCTCCTCAACCAAGCAGAAATTAGGGTCATCATGTTTCTGTATCATCTCAGAAACCAGAGACAAGACCATCCAACCTCATTTGGACTCCCAACCAAACGCTACTTAAGGAGATGTAAATAGTTTTTGTCCATACCCCCTAGCACGGGTTCATGGACCGATGAGCCCACATGAACTATAATTTCAAGTTACGCAACTTCCCGTACAAGAACTGAATGGACTATGCATAAAAAAAGTGAAATGATTCTAGGCAATAACTTGTCTGCAAAATCGAAGAAAAATAAGGGAAGAAAAACATCAATACCAGGACACAGGACGAAAGGCGATCTTGCTACCTTCCGTGATTGTTGCCTTTCTGTCTCTCTCGTCGCCGATTCAAGCGAGCGAGAGAAGAGGAAGGTACGCGGAGTGAAGAGAGTGCCTTGTCTTCTGTTTCGATGGGTATTTATCAGCAAGGCTTCCTTTTGACCCATGAAGAATCACGTTGTTTTGTCTAGTCTGTTAGGTAATTCAATATTAGGATGACCATATCTATTTTAGCAGGACATTTACCGCACTTGGTATTATTATTGGAAATAGTTGATGCTCCATTGATTAATCTTATTATTGAGCTTGTATATTGAATTTAATCAATAATCATATTAGACTACTGTTTTTTAATCTAAATGTATTAATCTTGTCTATTGAATTTAGTCATTTTATTTCATAAAAGTAAATAAATAATAATTGTATTAAGCTCACTAACTTAACTCTTTTATTTTTTTAAGCTCTTTTGAATTTGATGTCCCATCATTTCCTTTTACTAGAAAAAAAGAGTCCTATGCATATTGTTACTCCAAAAGGAAGTTTCATCTATCCATTTGCTCGACACAAACAGGCACTTCGAGCCGGCCGCACATGGTAGCATTTTTATCTTCTCCGATGAGTTGTGTGAATTCATATACAAAAGCGATTTTGCTCTATCACACTATACTTTTGAAGCATTATTGTTGAACCACCCAGCTTCTCTGGATGTGGGCGTCACTTGAGATCCCTAATACAACTGATATTTTTAGCAATAGAATGCAATATTTTTAGCAATAGAATGCCCAATAGAATGCCCGATGCAATGTTGTTCCAATGCCGGGGAAATAGAGTAGGCATTTTTGCAAGGATTTTGGGGACACTTTTAGCATTAATTAAACAGGAGAACCCCTACCAAATCGTCTATTGGTGAAATTAGACCCCAAAGAAACATTTCACTTTTCTTTTATGCTAATAAAATCGAGTAAAAGTAGTTTCACGTGTGAATTGCTTCGTCCCTGCCCCTACCGAACTGTCTTTATTTCCAACTCACGTGAAAACGACTATCCTTTATTCCAAATCCATCAGATAATCGTTTTGGTAAGAAACTGAATATCAACAATTTCCAAATAATCTAGAACCTTTTAAGACATGGCGAAAGTTTTTGTGCATAGCGTATGGTGGTCACCTGAGTTGGAGATCATTGGACACCGCCATGGTAGGTGCGCCTGCCTAGATGACCATCCTTCCCCCCTCCATCGGCCGGTCATAGGCCCCTACAGGGAATCAACCATGGCCATGTCTCAATGAAGAAGATGATCCTCTTTCCCTTTACTAGGTGATCGCCCTTACCCCCTCCACCAACCAGGCGTATGCCTCTGCATGAACTAGTCATGATCATGTCTCAACAAAGAAGATGACCCTTTTTCGAAAAAATGTTAGGAAGATGAACAGTACATAGGATAGGGCATAATGGACCTTTTCATGCTAGGTTGTGCCCAGGACAGTTGCACATCCACACTGGTGTGCTAAATTGTCTTGTCACGCCAGCAAAATTTGAAAGAAAGTAGTACAACTACTTTTTTTAGTGGCAAATATTTAGGAGAGTGTTAATGCATGATGGGCGCGTGACCCCGTCGTCTACCTTGCGATAGGCCTCTTCTCCCCCTTCTCCCTCCCCGTGGCCCTCTGTCATCATCTTCCTCGACCCCACCCACCTCATCATCCTCAACCCCACCACAGGCCACTGCCCCCTGTGAGCGCCAGGGTTCCTGGAGATTCGACAAACCCTAGCGCCCATGGCGGCTGCCTTCTTCCCATCCCCTCTCACCGGAGCGCACCATGGCCATGCTCGCCGGTGATGCCAAACTTCAAGCTCCGGCTATGGCGCCCCGCCTCTCCCTGGCCTGGCCATCACTATGACCACTAGCCCCCTAAACTGCTCGACCTCCTTCCCCACTGTCTAGCCTTCCTGGCTCCCATCGACCCACCGGGCCCTTCTATAGTCCGCTGGAGTTGGCTTCTTCTCCTTCTCCAGTGACCTCCTCCTCGCCGAAACCTTAGCCACCGCCATCGTCATCTTCATTTCTGGTGCTCACAGATCCAGGAGAAGGAGGAATTGACCTACCTTGATGGTGGTGGTGGCGCCGCCACCACTGACGCCGAAGGAGAGGGATGAGCCGCATCGGTGAGGAGAGCATGGGCATGTGGGGCGTCGCACGAGCGGCGAGCATGAGCCAGGGTGGCATGGGAGTGTGTGGGGGGGTGTCGCGTGGGCGGCGGACGTCAGCCAAGATGTCGTGCAATCACAATGTCTCACGACCCGCCGTGTAGTAACGTTTCCAAAATATTTATCTGTCTAAAACTTTCAATTCGGCAAATACTTAAAAGTCACGAAATGCTCTGTTTCGGCAGCAGTGCCTGCCCACACGGTAAAGTGTTCTCTGGCTCAGGACCAAACCAATGCCAAATGGTTGCTGAATGGAAGCGCGCCCAAACCTCCCCAGCGAAATGTTAAATTTTGCAGGTGAAAGCCAAACCCAAAATTCAACCGCAAGCGGGAAACCACGTGCTGTCCAAACATCATCCGTCACTGACAATCTGGTCCCACCAACAGAAACCGGTCCCACCCAGAGAGCACGCGGGCCAGGGCGCAACCAGCGCCGCACGCTTCACTCCCTTCACGCCTCCACTCCACTCAACATCCCAGTCACTGACGACCGGGCCCAAAGAGAGAACACGGCCTCCGCGCCCGTCATTGGCAAGTGGGCCCGCTGTCGTCCCCGCGGCACCGGAAAAAAAGGGACATTTATATTTTTACCATTATAACGGACGGCTACTCATGAGATCTCACGCTAACGGCCGGCAATACAAAAATACACGGGGTGTTGCGCAATGGATACATTTTTACCACATTTGTTTGACATGTCACGCCACGCCGTCCATCCCACGTCGGATCCGAGTCGGCCAGGCGTGAAAATGACGCCCTTGCCCCCGCGCCGCCTCCAACCCAAGCCGGGCGCTCCAAAGAAGGCCCATCCCCCCCCCATTCCCTTCCCTTCCCTTCCTCCTTCTTCGCCGCCACGACCACGACCCAGCGCCAGACCCTTTTTCCGCCCGCCCAAAAAGCTTCCCCATGTCGCGTTGGAGCCGGTATTGAAGGTATGTATGTTTGGACCCCTCCATTTTGGCTTCGTTGAATGGTTTGCACGGGTTGCGTTTAGGCTAGGGTTAGGGTTCTTCATTCCGATATGCCGCCTGACTCAATCGGCGGTGGGCGTAGTGGCTGGATCCGGGTACGCAATGGATTGGAATCCGGAGGGTTGCCCTATTTGGTATGAAATGAAGCACTACTTGTCGTGTTCTTCTTGATTTGATGGGATGCGCATGCCGTGTAGTAGGAATGCGTCTAACTCTTTATCTGTTTTTGTTCATTATTGTGCCGGGATTGATCCCGGCAATGCGTTAGATTAGTTTGTAAAGTCCCTAAATATGTTGCGATGATGAGTATGGGCTAGTTGAAATAAGTGACCAGAGCATGTGTTGTGGCTCGATACGAGTGATCGGTACTCTCTTGCTAAGTTTCATGATGAAATGGCCAAGTAAGATAATATGGGGACGTTCACGGACTTTTTGGCAAGTATGGGTGCTTGATAGTGACAAATAATCTGAATGGAAAATTAGGAGGGATGAACACTTTGTGCAGCTTATAAAGGATAGGTGGAATGAAAGGGTAGGCTGTGCTTATAGTGGAGGTTGTGAACAAGCATGGTAATGTTGGTAATGCGAAGGTACCAGTGTCCGCATCCGGTGTGACATTTGCTCAAGGTGCTTGGTAGTGTTGGTAATGCACAAGCTAGTGGTGCTTGGTTACAGTGCTGGGTCATACAGCCAGAAGGCAATGTTGCAGGTGGCTATGATGCGGTAGTGCAGGTCCCGTAATGGAGAAGGCAAGACTATACATGATAATGTTTGAAGGAGTTGGTGACACTTACGGCACTCCACCTCTAAATATGTATGATGAACCAAAGCACAAGCGCTTGATTGGACACAATTGACCATCTTAACAGAACCTTGTGATGATGGTGAGGCTAAGGAAGTTGCTGATGAGGACAAAGTTTATGAAGCAATGGGCTTCAAAGCAAATGATGAGAGAGCTAAGGAAGCAGACTAGGCAATGCAGGCTGTCCCTTCTATGTCGGTGAGTTGCGGGGAAAGATGGCGGAGGCAAAGACTTCCGGTGGATGACCATGCCGAGGTTGAACCTATGCTTGAATGGGACGAGATAATCCAGATTTATCGGTAGGGGTGTCATACCCTTCTATGTATGATTTTAGGTCGGGGCGTAAAGACAACATGCAATTGTTAAAGAATTTGAGCCGGCAACTGAGCATTCAGATCTCCAACGTTTTAGGGGAAGTTGTGGTTCACTTGGTTGTCCTTGGATTATTAGAGCTAGAACCCAACATGATGGGACCGTCGTGGTACTTTACTAATTACTAATATTTTGTACAGTGTAGCTGTTTTGTATGGTAAGCAAAGCATGAATCTAAATTGTTTTTACGTGTTGTGCGGTGCAAATAAATGAAGGCAAGCATACCTGTTCATCTAGATCAAGAGTTGAAGGAGGAACAAAGATGGCATCTCAAGCTTGGATTGCGAGAGGGGCCATACCATATCTCAAGAGGAAGCCAAGCATGGGTCCGTGAGATTTGCAGGAGGAGCTTGAGTTCAAATACAAGATTGAGATACCCTATCGAAATTGTGTATATGGGAGAAAAAGAGCACACACCAAGCTATTTGGCAAGTGGGATGACTGCTTTGATTGGCTGTACAGATTCAAGGCAGAGGTAGAGTTGAGATCCCCTGGTAGTATTGTTGAGATTGACACTGTGGAAGTAAATGGAAAGATTCATTTCTCTAGATTCTTTTGTTGTTTCAAGGCTGCCATTGATGGCTTTAGGAATGGATGTAGGCCTTATATCAGTATAGACTCTACTCATCTAAATGGGGGCGTGGAATGGACAGATGCCCTCGGCCAGGGCTTTGGATGGACACAATTGGATGTTCCCCTTGGCATTTGGTTTTTTTGACTCTGAAACCAAGGAGAACTGGATATGGTTTATGGAGCAGTTAAGCAAGGCAATAGGCCCCATGGATCATTTGGCAGTTTGCACTGATGCATGTAAGGGTCTGGAGGCAGCAGTGGCTCATGTTTGGCCTCACTGTGAAAAGAGAGAGTGCTTTAGGCATTTGATGGAGAACCTCAAGAAATATTACACTGGAGATGTTTATGGTAAGAACATGTGGCCAGCAGCTAGGGCATACACTCCACACAAGTTCAAGTATTTTTTTGACAAGGTTGTTGCAGCTAGCCCAGGAATTTTAACTTGGCTAGAAAAGCACCATAACCCGCTTTGGGGCTAGGAGCAAGTTCAAGACAGAGATCAAGTGTGACTATATAAATAACAACTTGTCCGAGTGTTGGAATTCCCGGGTAAAAAGACACAAGGATCTGCCTCTACATTGTCTTGCCGATGCTATAAGGGAGAGGACACTGATTTTATTTGGCAAGAGAAGAAGGATTTCAAATGCCTTGACTCCTGGCATCTTGCCTGCTGTGATACACCAGCTGAATGAAGGCTCCAAAGGACTTGGACATTTGAAAGTGACAAAGGGGTATCCAGAGGAAGCTGAGGTTACAGAAATCTACAAGGATGAAGAGGTTAGGAGGCATGTTGTCTACCTACAGGAACAAGTCTGCACATGCAGGGAATGGCAGCTAACTGGGAAACCATGCCCACATGGCCTGGCTGTTATCACTACCCTGAGGCAGCCCCAAATAGAGAACTTTGTGCACAAGTACTACTCTGTTCAGTATTTTCGAGCAGCTTACCATGGGACAATTCCTCACATTACTGACAAAGGATAGTGGCCACAAGTTGACAAGGGATTTAAGTTGGAGCCCCCTATGACCAAACAGAAAAAGGGGCCAGGAAGGGAAAGGAAGAACAGGTACAAAGGTGCATCTGAATGTAGTGGAAGAAGGACTAGGCAGTCTAAATGTACAGCCTGTGGAGAGTTTGGACACAGAGCTGGGAGTTGGAGATGCTCACTAACAGGAACAAAGAAGAGGTAAGTTATAACTTTAATACAATGTTGCATACTAGATGTTGTATATCATGTAACCTGCACTTGTTTGATGCAGAAAGAGGACCAAGAAGACAGCACCAAAGCCTGGAAGAAAGAAGTCTAAGAAGCAGCAATTGCTAGAGAAGGACCAGGCAAATGAAGGCACAAGTGAACAAACAACACCCAGGACTAGAGCAGCAATTGCTAGAGAAGCAGCAGCTAGAGCAGCAAGGGAAGCTCAACAAGCAGATGAAAAGGCAGCTGTTCTTTGAAATAGCACAAGCGGCCAGAGAGAGAGGTGCCGCATGTGCTCCCACTGCAACCTGAGAATCAGACACCATCAAACCCCCACACACCAGAGAGGTACTATTTAACTTCACACCAACCAATTTGTAACCAACTACAAGCATTCCTGATATATGGCTCTTAACACAGGAACACATGCCTGGATGTGCAAGTGATGAACCAGCTGGACGACACAATGCCAAGGAAGATGACACCCAGGAGGAAGCTACTGGCAACCAAGATAAGAAAGACTCCAGAGAGGAGGGTGAAAACTTCTGGCAGGAAGAAGACCACCCCCAAGAAAGCAAGCAAATGAAAGACATGCTCCTTTCATAGCTTATTTTGGTGAACTGTTATGTGACTGATGCACAGGATGGCTTTATTTTGGTGAAGTTGTGGTTGTAATGAACTTGTTTAGTCTTCGGTGAACTGTTATGTACATGGCCAGACCTGTTGTGCAAGTGGCCAGACCTGTTATGTGCCATTATTCTGTTATGTTAATGCCAGCCTGAACTTGTAAAACTATGGCTTTGAATGGCTTGTTATTCTGTTCTGTTAATGCCATTATGAACTTGTACAACTCTGATATTGATATGGCATATGGTTTTTATCTATGCTTTATTGACTGTCATCTGCCTATTTTCAAGCATTTGATTTGGCAACAAATGGTTCATGTAATCTGTCCATTGTATGGTGCAAGTGCCCATTCATTGCTGAAATTGAAACCACAAATTCATTGTTCTTCTCACAAAGATACATAGTTCTTCTCACAATGCCAAGTTACATTTCACATTACTTTCCTACTTCATTGCAGCATACATCAACCCACAACCAAACAACACACACACAGTACACACAATAAACATGTTCATCTTCCGATCAAATTCTCCATCTTCTTCTCTAGTCTTTGTCTTCTTCTCGCCATTTGGAGAATCCACGTAACCTTCATCTTCGACACACCGACGCCAGCCCAATTCGATGGCCGAACAACTATGACTCCATCGTCCTTAAGCTTCCGGAAGTAATCCTTCTCAAATTTATAAAAGCCACATAGCTTGGGGTACTGAAAATGCAAAAGACAAATAAGAACCCTAACTGCAATATTGAGAACAATCTAGAGAAACAAAATGAAAAACTCACCCCATTCCTCGCACACTTGAAGTACAATCGACCGTGGTTCTCACCGTCTTTCCCAGTGCGGCCCTCCACTATCCCAGCTTGCCCACAGTGCGGCACATGATGAGGGGAAAGCCACTTAGCTCACCGACCGGATCAAGGCCTCCCAAGCACAAATCACGCCCCACCTTTGAAACACTCCCCCCACCCGAGGACTCAACATCCCAGTCACTGACGACCGGGCCCAAAGGAAGGGAAGGGAAGGGGAAGGGGGGGGGGGGGATGGGCCTTGCGCGCCCGTCATCATTTTCACGCCTCTGTGGGCGTGGATCGACGGCGTGGCGTGTGGTAAAAAATGTATCCATTGTCCCAACCGTTAGCGTGAGATCTCATAAGTAGCCGTCCGTTATAATGGTAAAAATATAAATGTCGCGGAAAAAAATAAGAACCGAGCAGGGGTGCAATGCAAATGATATGAGCTCGCCGCGCGGCGCAACCCTCCTCTTCCTCAACATTTCAAATCCCCGCCGCCTCTTCCTCTCCTCTGCTCGGCGCTCTCCGGAAAATTTCGCACACATCCCAGATTCACGGGCGCGCGCTCCAATTAGCGACCCCAGCCTTCTTCCCTTCCCCACCCGGCTCCAATTCGCGACCCCGGCGGCTAGGTGGGGCTCGAGGCCTAGGGTTTGGTTGAGAGCTTCAGAGCACGATGGCGGGGGAGCAAGGGGAGGGCAGCGGCGAGCGGCGGACGCTGCGGTCCCGGTCCCACGCCGTGAAGAATGTCAACAGCGGTAGGCAGCCTCTCTCTCTCTCTCTCTCTCTCTCGTCTTGTCCGCCCCGGCTCGCCCGGATTTGATTCCGTTTCGGGTTTGGGAGCGTGTGGATTTGACTTTTGATGAGGGGTTCTTGTATGTGCGCAGAAGAGCGCGGGGAGGGCAGCGGCGAGCAGCAGGGGGCGGTGGAGCGGCGGATGCTGCGGTCGCGGTACCACGCCGTGAAGAACATCATCAGCGGTAGGCGGCCTCTCGCGATCTCTCTTTTGTGACTTATTATCTTGTCCGCCCCGGCTCGCCCGGGTTTGGTTCCATTTCGGGTTTGGGGGTGTGTGGTTTTAACTTTTGATGAGGGGTTCTTGTCTGTGCGCAGATGAGCGGGATGAGATGGCGAGGGCGGATTCGGACAGGCTCACGGCCATCATCCAGCAGGTGGATTGCCTCCACGAGCTCGGTAAGGATCGTCTCTCTGTTGCTTGTGAATGACTGCGTTTTTCTTTTTGAAAAAAAAAAAATCAGAAAGCAACTTTGTTGAACTTTAAAGAGGCGTGAGGCGAACGACTTTTGCTTGGATTTGCTGCATGATTGTCACTTTAGGAAAAAAATGTGTGTCATTTGAATGGTGTGCTAAGATTACTGGTTACTGTAAAATTATTTACTGGGGTGCTTGAAGTATCCCTCCATTTCCAAATTATAAGATGTTTTGGGAAACAATTTTATAGCTAGCTTTCTTTGAACTTTTTTATGACTATTTTTCGCTTCAGGCTGTTTTTGATTTAGATATTGAAATCCCATTTAAGGTATGCAGATAATACAAGTAGCGTACAGAATGTATCCAATTGAAAGGAGCTGTGTTCTTTGAACTTCTTTTAATCGAAAGATAGTTCAGTTACAGCTAGCTTGCTAGTTGTGCTTGTGTTCCTTGTTCAATAGTGTTCCACTCAATCTGAATGCTTTGACAAAGTAGCTTATGTGGGACCAAGGTTAGTCAGCTTACACATAGTTTCACTCTAGACCTTCAAAAAGCATGTTCCTCAATCATGAATTGCTATCGATATTTCCACTGAATTTTTGAAATGTTTGGATATTCTGAGCTCATTTAGCAGTTTGTATGAAGGTATTGCATTTTTCCTATTCATATTTCAGTCTACCAGATGACATTTGGTAAAAAATTCTTAATTGAATATCAGGATAAGTAATAACACAGAACTGTTGACTAGAATTTATAAGTGTGTCTATACAATGATGATGATGCCTCTCTTAGATGTGTAATCTAGCATAAGTATATTTCACAGCAGCTTATCCAAACGCTTTAGATAGATTTCTAAAATACAAGTAACACGGACACCCATATGTATAGTTATATGGACCGTGCAGTTTGTATTATTTGTTCTTCCATGCTAATTGGTGTATGTTGATGTATTTCCTGCTCAACACTCTGGTTTATTCCTTGCATGATTGCATTTTGTGGCAAAAATGGGTTTATCATTTGATTGTAACACAATATTATTAGCCTATCAGGGCCACTGTTTTATACCAATGTAGCTATTGATTGTGGGGACAAATGCTGTATTTTTCTATGCTTTGGTTGTTGACTATGCAATAACTAATCCATATTAGAACACAAAATAAGAGTGTCCTTCCGCATTGCAGTGCAGAGGCCTAGGGAGCAAATAGCAGATGCAGAAGCTCTGCTTGGCATTGCAAGCACTTTGGTAACTTCGGTGAGGTCCCAGTCAAGTGAAGGAATCACCCCTTCTGATTTCATAACAGCTTTACTCAAGAAGTTTGGGCACCGAGGGACCCCTGATGATGAGTCTGTCTCGTTGCGATGGGGTGATCTTGGGCTTCCTGTTTCGCATATCTTCAGGCCTGTGCCTGGATGCTGTACCATGTAATGAAGCCCCTCTCTTTTAACGAATACTTAACATTGTGTGCATTGACACCCCTGCCCACCTTGCTACCAAATGAGTTAAACTGTGCATCATGTCAATGTTTTCAGGCTTGGTCCTATGGATACTGAAGTAAAGCAACGAAAAGTTGCGGCTGTTAGTAGAAAACGGACTGCACGGCCAACAGAAAATACTTGTCCTGAAGAGGTAGTCACATGCTTATCATGATGTAAATCATACGTTCATACAGTATTACAGTATAAGTTAAAGTGAAATCATGATTTCCTTTAGGTCTTCCTTTTGCCTTTGATTTCAATACATTGTACTCATGATTGGTGTTCTGCTTTGTAATTCTTAGTTCACAGTATTTTGAAAATCAGAAATATTTTGAAGGTAGTACCATTCATATTCTCAGTTCTTCATTCATACAGATTTGAATCGTACATTTGAATTTCCTATAACATTGGTATTATCTTTAATGGTTGTTTCACAGCTAACTTCCAACCACATGGCATTTTTCAAAATGCAGCTTGCTGGTTCTTCAGAGGAAGTAAAGTCAGACACTGACAGGAATGTCTTAATTATTTTTGATGTCCTGAGGAGAAAGAAGAGTGCAAAGCTTGAAAACCTTGTTTTGAATAGGCTTTCATTTGCCCAAACAGTGGAAAATATTTTTGCACTGTCTTTCTTAGTGAAAGATGGTAGGGTGGAAATCAACATAGATGGTAATGGACATCATATAGTACGTAAGTACTTCATTCACAATTGCTTTTGAGCTTAAGTTATATTATGTTGTGACTGTTTCTAACACTATATTATTGGGCTTCAACAGGTCCAAGGAATGCGCCTGCTGCTAGTGCCATAGCCTCAGGAGAAGTCTCCTACAGTCATTTCGTTTTTAGATTTGATTTCAAAGACTGGAAGGTATAGTTTCAGATTATTAAATTTGTAAAGCAAAGCTTTGTATTTTTAATGTGTTAGATGTTCCTTATTTAGCATCATGCCTGGAGTTGGTCTGTGAGTAAAGTTGTAGGGGATGCAACTAAAAACAGAGCTTAACATATTCATCTGCTTTCACCTTTGGGTACTGATGACTTAGAGTTATTATTAAGGGGCTAGCTATGGTACTAGGAAAATGTCAGTCATCTGGTCTGCTTACCATGGGTTAGCCATTTAAGCATGCTTCCATTGCAAGATGACTTGAAGAAACTATAAACGCGAATAGGATTGCAATACCTACATGTACATGATGTGGGAATAGGTTGTTTAGTCTTATATGTATCAACTTCACATAATCTAATTTTTTCCTCTTTTTATCCAACCACAGATTATGAAAGAAATTGTTACGGAGGGGGAAGAGCTGTTGCCACACAGGACTTCCCAGAGCGCTCTTAGCAATGATGAAGAGAATGGTCAACCAAACATGGAGGCACGTGCACAAATAACGCCTATCAGGAAACTCACTAGGAACCGAGGCTTGATCTTGCAGGATCATGTGGTTGAGGAAACTCCTGAGGAGAACCAAACATCTAAGCGCAGGCGCCTTTTCAGAGATCAAGATTGACCTAGCAATTGCTTGGCATGAGTAGTGTAGGCAGGCAGCCTGCCTTTTTTTTTTGTATGTATATGTATTGTAAAAAAGTTGCCTGAGCCCGAATAACTTATCTGACACTAGTTCTGTAGGACAGTTGTGCATGCTGTCTTAGCACAGCTCGTGCTTCTCTTGAGAAGGTAGGGAATGTAACCAAATTCCAATTGTTTTAACTTCTGTTCACATCTTACCACTACGGAATGGTCTTTGTAGGGCTTCATAACGTACCAAGCATGGCTCGATATGGCCCGGTTTGGCCAGCTTGTTAAGAAGTGAGTTCAGTTGGCTTGGATTGGCTTGTTAGGTTGTTAACTTGTGAGCCAGTGCAACAACACATTGATACGATTCTCTACCATAAAACTGGTTAAGACGAGCCATTTTGATGTTGAAGTCGGCTGATGAATGGCGATGTCTCTTCTTCTATGCTTGAGGCCTTAATAAATTTGTTCATTTACATTACTCATAAATAAACACCAACAGAACAGAACCAGCACCCGCATAAACCAACAGAACAAAACAGAAATTCTGCCGATGTGATGTTTAGAGGTCTCATTGGCATGATTTTTTCAGTAGCCTAACGAAGCCAACAAATTCAGTAGTAGGCCTGAAAACCAGCAAATCAGTAGCGTAGGACTAAATAAGTCAGCAAATCCATCATCAAAGACCAAGTTTAGAGTTACATTGACTACTGACTACGAGGTATGAAACAGGACATGGATCTCAAGCAGCTGCAGGCTTGCGCAGCTCATTTTCGCCATGGGCGAAGTGGCATTTGTCGCCAAAAGAACACGATCCTTTTGCCAAGTTCTCACACATCTTGGTCTTGAAGTTGCTTCCTGTGCCTCCACTGCGGTGAGTTCCACCAGCTGGGTTCTTGGCATGTGGAGGGGCATTGCCACTGATGCTGACAATCAGCTCACTGACCATAGCACTGGCATTCCTGATCTGATCAAAGGTGCCCTCAAGCTCAATGTTTTTCAAGCTGGTGTCTGATTCATGGTCCCTGATGGCCAGCTTTGCCCCTGTGACTCGAGATATCTGTTTTGTGTGAACTCCACCCCTCCCAATGATGCCACCTGCAAGGGACGCATCAACACTGATTTTGGCTGTGGCAGAAGCACCGAAGCTAGCTGGAGTGGCCAAGCCAGGGTTGGCCGTAGGTGGAGGTGCAAAATGACCAGTGGGTCTTGGTCCCATGGGGGGTGGCATATAGCTGTCCTTCAACATAGGCTTGCCAAGTTCCCTCTCACCATGTGCAAAGTGGCATTTGTCCCCATATTTGCATCCCTCTGCAGTGTTGTACTTGTTGCACAGGCGAGTCTTCACGGTGGGTGTAGGTGGCCCATCCATCGGCATTCTTCCAGGAGGTGCAATTGTTGTGCCAGTGCCACCCAGGTTGCTCATTTTTGAAACTGCCAGGTAGCCACCAGGGAAGTAATGGAGAAAATGGCAGCCCTCACCAAAGGGGCAACCAGAGGTACTGCATGATGAGAATATTATCAGGATAAGTAACCCAAGAAGCATCTGAATAATGAATATTATTACAAATGACAATATCAGCTGAAAGAAAAAACAAAAGTAAGCAACATTTTAAATGTGAACTGCTGAACATATGATGTAATACTATGGATGGACATTAGAATAATCTGAAGAGAATCTAACAAGACTTGACAAAAACAGCACAAACATTTGCCAGTCAAAATAACATTCTGGGGTAGCTACATTTCAGATGGTGGGCTTAAGGACATTGCTACCATGTGCAATAAATCCCAAGGTTAAACATTAGTACTGCATGATGGTTAAACAAATAAAAGTTTAAATATCATAAATATAGGCAGTGAACATTTATTGGAATAGCTACTGATGTAAGTAATGGTTTCAATCTACAGAGTAGTAAAGTCGTCCCTGCAGATACCAAATGTTAGGGAAATTTTGTAAGTGGAGAAGGATATAGGTGGCACAATTTCAAGATGGGTGTTCAATTGCAGTTCCCGAGTCATGTGCTCAAACTTGTTTTTCTCAATCTGAGCAAATGTCACTGCATCATGACAGCAACTGATTGTTCATCTGAAAAGGGTTTGACATCCTTATTGTCTTATACTGTTGTTGCATCTTTCAAAGGTTGATGTGCATTCCAATTTTACTCCAGTAGTGTTCTTAAACAGGATTAGGAGAACCTGTAGCACAATATTTCTTAACTATTCGGTTAGCAACAAAAGATTCTTATAACAAAGGTAAGCAAATTTTAATTGAAATAAGCAGCTATGTAGAATGAATGTTACCAGGTGAAGTTAATTTTAAGTTGGATTATAACCTGAAAAATTTGGTGCATGGCTTCGTTTTGCTTCCTACACCACTTTGAAATGACTCCGATTCTGTTACATCAAATTAATTATGTGGGCCAGGTTAATAACTTAATATGTTGCTGATTTACTAATTTTGGTACTACTATACTACAAATGAACATTAATGGGGCCTTGTCTACATCAGCATAGTGCATTAATTAAAACACAAATTGCACTTTCAGCTTGTATGATTGTATCTGTGGCCAAATTATCGACTGAGCAGCTGACACAGCAAGGCACCAATAATAATAATAAAAAAAAACTCATAAACCCCTGTAATCGAAAGAGAAGACCCACGCCCTATATGAATGGTTTCAGGCTAAAATGCAACACATAAGCCCAATGCCAAACCCGAACGATACAAGATTGCCAACATCAACATACGAAAAGGTTATTACGCGCCGAGTTCACGAAACTTGGGGAACTAGGCGATTCCCGTCTCGCCAATCAACAACCCCAGATCCGACCTGATCACCGCACCGTGCAGCTTCCCCCCGAAAATCCCCAAACCCTGACATAGCAAACAACTCAAACCCCACTAACGCTCGAGGAGCAACGCCCTACAAAACTCGAAACGCTAAACGAGGAAACACGGCCCGAGAGGAACGGGGTTGGCGACCGGAGCGAGTGCGGGCTCCGCTCCACTCACCTCGCGACCGCTTCCCGCCGGCGGACGCCCCTTTGGCGCCGTCGGCCTTCCCCCTCTTGCGGCCGCCGTCCATGGATGCTTCCGCGCGCGCGCCTCCGTTGGCTGCGTTAGGGTTTCCGTCGCGAACCGCGGCGGCCAGGAGGAGCGTGTGGTGTGGCCTTGCGGTTGCGAAGGAAGAGCGGGCAGCGCCTGCCGGTGGACGAGAAGCCAGAAGCGTGTGGTGGAGTGGAGAGGAAGCAATGAAGCGACGACCGATGGGCCGAAGATTTAGTGGGCTAGGCCCACTTTTCATCTCAGCCCAAAGAGCGACCGATCCGCGGTGCCTGCCTACTCTTTTATTTTTATTTTTTTTAAAAAAACCTGCCTTGTTCTTCTTGCTTTGCAGTTGCAAAGACCATTCCACCCGTTCCGAACAGTATCCTAACGCCCGGTGAGAGATTTTAGGTTAGCTGACAACCACAAGGACGCCGTTCCCTTTTGCAATTTTATTTGTTGATGAGTTTTTGTTGTGTTAAATAAATAGAATAGTCGAAACGAACTCCAGATTTGTAACAGGTGCCTTGCTTATATATAACAAAGAACCCTGAAATTTCGTTATTTTTTTTAATAAAGATGTACGAACCCTACAATGACCTCTATCAGAGTTCCATGCCGCAGGAGAGGGTGAAGCCCAGCCGACACCGCCCTTGCCGGATCTCCCCCAGACGCCGCTGCAGCCCCCAGGCGCGGACGCAAATGAATGGGACAGGCCCCGAGCCACGGACGCCGCAGCCCACGGGTGCGGCCCCATGCGCAAAGAACAGCCTCCCCGGGAGATGCCTCCAACAGGAGTGGCTCGACGGCTCAGAGGACCTCCACTAATCTTCACCTGAGGAATTTCCGGCAGCGTATCCTGCGCAAGAACGCCTTGCCTCTGCTGCTGCCGCCAACCCAGGCAACGCCACAAGTCAGATTGCCGACAAGGAGCCGGAGAATCGCCGAGCAACCTCTGTCGAGGGTGCCAGTTTCCAAGCGCGGGGAATACCTCGTCATGAAGCGCATGGGCTTCTTGGAGGGCACAAACAAAATCAACACGGCGGCGAAGAAGGCATACAACAGCATCTTCGTTGACAAGCTTTCCGCATCGCACGCCGAGGCCATGAGGGTGCTCTTCGCCAACCCGTCCAGAACAACACGGCCGAGGCGACGCGGGGCTCGCGCGCCTAAGCGGCCTCGAGGCAGGGGCGGCCATCCTACGTTGTTTATTTCGCGAGTAATAGCTTCTAGGCTTGGCGCTTAGGGGAGAGAGCTTCTTATACAATATGTAATCCCTAAGAGCACTGTTTAAATTTTGTACCAAAACTCTTTTCTTAAATGCAATGATGCGCAAATTTTTTGCGTATTCGAGAAAGAGAAAAAAAAAGAGTTCCATTCTTTTTGCATGGAAAAAGTGTGATGCCGTCTCGCTTTCTAGGTGGCAAAGTGTGTTCTAGCTACCAAATTCAAATCATTGACTTGTAGCTTATTCAATCAACCTTTTTAGGATCATGTGGTACAACTGTCTACCTCAGGAGAGCCAAAAACCGATGTCCCTTTCTTTCTTGTGGAGTCGATATGGAAGAGGCAAGCGTTGCATCAGATTTTCTGTCTTCGTAGTTGTGTTCTATTCTTCATTTTACTTTATAGTTACAGTATATATCTCCACCCATCTAGAAATCCCATATTATGGACGACTGAAAGGGATAGCATTCATGCTTGTCGTGTTCTTTTATACCCCTTTCGGGCTTCGTTGAAACTTGAAACGGCCTTTTCATGGATGTAAAGGCAAAAGGATCCTTTCATAGAGACGGATTAGTAGAACAGAATTGTTGTCTCTGATTTTGGGGTGTTCGGCCGGTCATATAAACCGTCTGATAAAACAAGCCGGCAAATTTAGTGTAAGAGAAAAATATTATTTGAACGGTTGATAAGTCCGATTGATAAGACAAACAAACAGGATGATTTTTCTTCTACAGTCTCCATTATCTCAAATCCAAAGCAGAACGCACAAAATGACCATAATACAATGTGGCTACACTTTACAAATTTGTACCACTTCGATTTTCTTCTATGAACTCCCACAAAATGGCAAAAACTTGAAGTTAGGCCTTGTTTAGATAAAAAGAGAGTGTAAAGTCCAGTAGATGATTTTTTGTTCTATTATCCAATTGTGGCCCAACCATTATCTCAAACTATGTAATTAGTTATTTTTTTTATTTATATTTAATGCTATTTACATGTGGGAAACAAAATGACCATAATACAATGTTTGGCCAAATATTTCCACAAATTTGTACCACTTTTTTTAATTTATTTTAATCTTCTTTATGAACTCCCACAAAATGGCTAAAACTTGAAGTTAGTTGAAAAGGCGTTCGAAAGATATCATTAATGGGGCCATGTGTAATGTGTCCGGCATCTGGAATGGCACCCGACTTCCTCAAGCCCCCGTATATATTCGGCTCGCCCTCACCAACCAAGGCCGACGACCAGCCCGCCCCCATTCCTCCCCCAACTTGTCGTCAGGCTCCCCTCCTCCCTCGCCGCGGAACACGCGCCGCGTCCTCGCCCGCCCGCCCGTGCTCATCTCTCCATTCCTTGGTAAGCAAGTCGAGGCCTAATTGCTCGTTTTATTCGCTGGGATCTCTTCTCGAACCCGACCCCCATCTCATCTTCGTCTCCAATCTATTCGTTCGCTGCGTGGTTGGGGCGGAGCCGAGTAGTAATTATCCGTTTGCTTCCCCCCTAGTTTCCTCGGGGGGTTTCGGTTCAATTCGGCTGCGGGTTGATGATGAGATCGTCTGTTTTTTGGTTTGCTGTGTCTGCGCAGGTGCCGCGGTAGCCGAGCGCTCCTCCGGCTATGGCGTTCTTCCGCGGACTCACCGCGGTCTCGAGACTGCGATCCCGCATGGTGAGTGGTGTCCCTTCCAGCGGTGGCGCTTTTGTGTGTACGCATGCCGTTTCACCGATTATGGGCTTGTGGTGCTGAGATTTTTGTTGTTTCCTGTGCTGTTGCTGTTGCTTGTTGTCAGGCGCAGGAGGCCACCACGCTGGGTGGTGTCAGATGGCTGCAGATGCAGAGCGCGTCCGATCTCGTAAGACAGTTCGTCTTCCTGTTCTAACTTTGGTGGTGGTTTCCTTGTACTCTGGATAGGATGCTGATTGTGTTTCTGCAAATGCAGGATCTCAAGTCCCAGTTGCAGGAATTGATTCCAGAACAGCAGGTTTGCTACTCGTAGACCATCGGTAGTAATAAATCTTGTAAAGTCGAAAAGTTCCTGGGGTATCTGATGCCTTATCTGTTGTTCTTTTAGCCAATTGCAAATAGTGTCAATCCCTTTTCGTTTAGCTCATGTATTTCTGTATTCAATGCATTTTCATCTGAAACATGTGGTGGAAACATAAAGCATTTGTTTGTCTGAAAGTAGCATCTACTATTACATCAATTCTCCTCCCTCCCTCTGTCAGAGGCAAATTAGTTTTGCACCTAGCTATAGTTGGCAAATTTAGAATAATATAAGTTTATTAAGAGAATCTTCTTCACACCCTGGTTTATCTTACCACTTGTATTTGTGAAATATGAACAACTATTCATCTGGCCTTCTCTCAGATTGTCTGTCTTGTTACAGGATCGCTTGAAAGAAGCTTAAATCAGAGCATGGAAAAGTTCAGCTTGGAAACATAACTGTTGATATGGTATGATATACTGTTATCAATTGTTTATGGATAGTTCTGCTGCTTTTCTAGAGCATATATTAACTTATCATGTGAAATTCCTGGATAATTTTTCTGCAGGTCCTTGGTGGAATGAGAGGGATGATTGGAATGCTTTGGGAAACATCCCTACTTGACCCAGAGGAGGTAATCTTGCATGCATCCTCTTCATGATGCTATGTTAGCATAGTGTACTATTAGTTCATGCCCATTCTATGTCAAAATATGTACATAATTCCAAATTTAATTAGATATTTGACAAGATCTATAGAAGATACATGGAAAATTTTCTAAGAATTTGCTATAGCACATGGATTTTTCGTAGTTGAAGGTTATAGTTGTTTTTAAGGCATTTTCTTCTAGCATGATAGCTGCATTTCTTGTTTCTTTATTGGGGTAGATTTTGAGCTTGTCAAGCTTGAATGGCTGGATGCACATCACTCATCATCTTTGTTGTTGGATGTAATAAACTAATAATCTAGTTTTGACATTAACATATATTTATGAACTCCAAAGTGAAGCAATGAATCACAACATTCATGCAGTAATAACCACTTCTTTTCTATCCAGGGTATTCGTTTTAGGGGCCTCTCAATTCCAGAGTGCCAGAAAGTGCTGCCAACAGCAGTGAAGGGTGGTGAACCTTTGCCTGAGGGTCTCCTTTGGCTTCTTTTGACGGGGAAGGTATATGCCTGCCTATATTCATTTAATTTTAAATTTACAAATGTGCCAAAAGTGTTCCGTAAAATGAGGAAAATATTTATTGTTGATTAAGAATGGTGACACATTTCTTGCTTATCTTTGTATTGCCATTCCTTTAGTATATTTCAGTTTTCCCCAATTCTCACCCTATTTCTATAAGTTTTAAGCCTGTAGGTTTTTTCTTGTTTCAGGTCCCAACCAAAGAGCAAGTTGATGCTCTATCAAAAGAATTGCTTGAGCGCTCAACTGTCCCAGGTATTTTTAGCACACTGCTGGCTTCTTGTGTCATTGTTTTGACCAATTAAATCTACAAAATCATCTGAATGAATTGATGCTAATGTCTCCCTGTCCTAAAACTCAAAGGTAGTCACAGATTAATAGAGAGGTCTATATGTTTCTGTTAGTATGATTGTGTTAAGTTTATATATGCTCATGCCACTTTGCTCCTAGCAGCTGATAATTAATATGGTTGCAGCCCATGTCTATAAGGCAATAGATGCTCTCCCAGTAACTGCACACCCTATGACACAGTTTACCACGGGAGTAATGGCTCTTCAGGTGAGTCCTTTCCACTTCTGGCATGCTCTCTCTTCTAAGTATAATATCATAATTGTGAAAAAAATCATATTTCCTTGTGATTTGTTTGCATTTTTTAGAACTGGATACAAGTGGTCTATTTAATTTTCCATTGTGTCATGGATGCTGTTTGTGAATTCTAAAGCCTCGAAAGTGACTTAGTTTTAAACCCCCATTTCAGGTTGAGAGCGAATTTCAAAAAGCTTACGACAATGGATTGCCAAAATCAAAGTAAACTTGGCATTTGTACTGCCTCCCATTTTCTTATGTGTTCAGTGGTTGCTTTCCATGGTGTTCACAATTATTGTTTTTATAGGTTTTGGGAGCCTACTTATGAAGACTGCTTAAATTTGATTGCTCGGCTTCCGCCAGTGGCTTCTTATGTTTACCGGAGGTAGCTTTTGTTCAGAAATGCTTCAATTTTTAATGCACTTACTGGAGGTCATTTTTTGTGAAGTTATAGTTGTGAATAAATTTTACATTTAATGAATAATATTGTTCTCATTTGTTCTTTGAAGAATTTTCAAGGGTGGGAAATCAATAGAAGCTGATACTTCTCTGGATTACGCGGCAAATTTCTCACATATGCTTGGTTTTGACGACCCCAAAATGCTGGAGCTGATGCGGCTCTATGTAACAATTCACACGTAATTTTGCATCCATCCTTGTTTCTATTTTTGTTATGTTTTGGAAGTACTTGCTGTTTTCCCCTCACATTGTTACCTGTGTTCTTCTAGTGATCATGAAGGTGGGAATGTCAGTGCTCATACTGGTCATCTGGTAATATTTGTTCTTTGTTGTGATCTTGATTTTTTCATTAGTGTTTCTTAATGTGCCAAGACAATGATAGCTCATAGCTGTTAGTGTGATACCTTGTACCATCATGGCACTTTGCTTTTTGCTTTGGTGCAATGTGATTATTAATCATGTGAGAATACTTTAGTATGCACTGTTAAAACGAACTGAATTGTTAATCTGGAAATAGGTCTTTAAATAGTGCATGATACCACTTATTAGGAACTGGAACCTGGAATGGGATAAGAGGGTTAGTTTTAGCTGATGCTTTGCTAATTTAATCATGATTCGTCAGGACTCAGTTGTATTCCTTGCTCCTTCTTTGTTATATTCCATAGCAGCAAGTATAAAATTTTGGTTCTTTTTTTACACTCTATCAGTTACCGATCATGAGAGCTCCATGTGATGGAGGATCATAATGTGTCACCTTGGAAGATGGTTGGGGATCATTGTAGTTGTAGAAGTCTATTTTATTGTGTTCTCTTAATTCATAGTAGAGCAATTCGTCCAGTTTGGATAGAGAATTTCATGATACATGTATGTGGAAAGAATTATTGCTGTTCGACATTGGCCATTTTAATCCTTTTTTTTTTTTTTTTGACATTTTAATCATATTCCTTGCAACCTGCTAGCTACTGTGTTTTTTGTATGCCATGCCCTAGGGTTTGATTTTATCTTCTGCTCATGGTATTCATCCACATGCAGGTTGGGAGTGCTCTGTCAGATCCTTATCTTTCTTTCGCAGCCGCTCTGAATGGGTTAGCTGGGCCACTGCATGGCCTTGCAAATCAGGTATGCTCAGTTTGACATACTAGATCTGCTCTGGTACTTAATCTCTGCCTTGTGCTTCCTTTTTACTTAATAGATTTTGAAAAAAAAAAAGGTTTCCATGAATAAATTCCCAGCCTCTGGCTCCACTTGTACCCATTTTACTCCTTTCACCCCAAAAAGAATACAACTCTCGGCTTTTGAGGAGTCAAGTTTGACCAAACAAAGATATAAAAAAGTAATAATATTTGCAATGTGTAATAAGTACTCCCTCCATTCCAAATTATAAGATATTTTGGCTTTTCTAGATATATAGCTTTTGCTATGCACTTAGATATACATTTTGTCTAGATACATAGTAGAGATAATGTATCTAGAAAAGCAAAAACACTAATAATTTGGAATGGAGGGAGTATCATTAGATTAATCATAGAATATATATATTTCTCATAAGAAACTTATTTGGGGAAGCAAGATGTGGATTCCATTTTTTTGGGATGGAAGGAGTACTATTTTACTAGATCACCCACTTGATATGTAATGCACCTCATCTCTGAAAGAAGAAACATATTTTTTCCTGCCACTTGTTTTTTTATATACTTGCTGCTGTTGTGTGTATGAACTTGCCATATATTGCAGGAAGTGCTTCTATGGATCAAATCTGTAATTGAGGAAACTGGGAGTGATGTTACAACAGATCAACTCAAAGACTATGTCTGGAAGACACTAAAGAGTGGAAAGGTATATTGGTTCACTAAGGTCTAGTGTTTGTGATCATTGCTCAAACACAGTTTTGTTTCCCATAGGAAAGCTGTATTAATTCACTGAAATTTGAATGATGTGCAGGTCTGATAGAGTTGTTACTGTTTATGAAAGTCACATCTTTCTGATGGCCTGTGTGCATTGTTTCTTACATTCAATCATAGGTTGTTCCTGGGTTTGGTCATGGAGTTCTGCGTAAGACGGACCCACGGTATTCATGTCAAAGGGAGTTTGCCCTGAAGCATTTGCCTGAGGATCCACTTTTCCAATTGGTCTGTCTAGAACCTTTTATCTAATTACATTTACTTTCTTGAGTTGAACAATTTTATATATTAGTATTCTGTTACAGGTGTCCAAGTTGTATGAAGTCGTACCTCCGATCCTCACTGAGCTGGGCAAGGTAATGTGGTACCAGATTGATCATGGTTTTTTACACTACTTTGGTCTCAGCTACTGGTTATGAACACCATTCTTTGCTCATGTTTTCTCAGGTCAAGAACCCATGGCCAAATGTTGATGCTCACAGTGGAGTTTTGCTGAACCATTTTGGACTATCTGAAGCGCGGTATGTTTAAGCTTGTTTTTAATTTAGTCCTGTGTTCTTTTACTTAGCAAATCTAGTTCTGAATGGCACTCATGTCTGGAACACTAACTGTGCAGGTATTACACTGTCTTGTTCGGTGTTTCGAGAAGCATGGGGATAGGATCTCAGGTCTGCCTTCTACCGTCTCTTTATATATACTAAGATCTGTGCATTCTCGAACTTCAGATAGTCCAAATAAAGCATGGGGAGTAGTTTCTTAGTAATTCTGCCGGTTAATTTTATTTGATTATTTATGATGCAGCTCATCTGGGACCGTGCCCTTGGCCTACCACTTGAGAGGCCGAAGAGTGTCACCATGGAGTGGCTGGAGAACTACTGCAAGAACAAGACTGCTTGAAGCTTTTCAAAAACGCTGCCTTTTCCCAACCTTCGCTGTTCATAATAATTAAACATGAGTTTAGAAATAGGCATTTTCCCTTTGACCGTTGAATAATGCAAGAGCAACATGCTCTTAGACGGTAGAATTTTGTATCTTCCGTCACTTGGTGGACATCCAGATAGTTGGTCTGCGGCAACACTGGGCAGAAGAGATTAGGACATGCTGATTAATCTTTGTATGCCGACACTTGAGGTTTTTTGAACGTTGTGTTTGGCAGAGTTAATTGCTTGTTACTGCAAATTTGGGTTAATGGCATGTAAACTGCGACATGGCTGGATTGCTGATAGTCGTGTGTGCCTGATCTTTTTCAAATGTCCCTATGTTTAAGCTTTGTTTGGATGCTCATGTATTTACCTTAATCCATGTGTGCTGGAGTGGTTTTGTATGAAATTTAAACTAAACTCCACACCAAACCATTACAACAGATGTAGATTGAGTTGAATATATGGGCATCCAAACTAATTAGCTGACTAGCTAGAAAGGAGGAGGTTTCTTTGGGCAGAGGATACCCTACAAATTGGCGTTTGACTATCTCTACCAAACAGGCCTAGCTCACTGCCTCCACGTTTGAACTCTGGAAAGCAGCGCAATTAGACCATCCAAATAGCACGCAAAATCATACATACGATCACTAAACAAGACTGCTGTGAACATATCGAACTAAAACTGGAAGATCAAGTAGCATGATCATAGAAAAAAAAGTCAGATTCATAGAGGACACGTGAAGCAGCTCATCTTCTTTATCCTATCCCAAACGATCATGATTACTTTCGCCTCCAACAGAAAACAGGAGGTCCTCATGTCTTTCATTTGCTTGCCCAGATATCCATAGCTTATATTCTGTACCATCTCCACGGTAACAATACATCAGCAAGCAAGAAGTACCACATGTCTATTCTGCTCCGCAGCTTCTCAGGAATGATGTTCGTGGTCCGACCATAGGATCAAAGATCAGCCACTGATGTTGCCGAGCCAGAACAGCATAGGGAATTGCACAACCGCCAAGAAGAGCAGGAAGTAGTGGTTCCGGCTGGGGTGTCTCTCATAGCTCCTTGGTCCGCCCAGAAGCACCCTCTTCATGGTCTTCACAAGGAAGACTCCTGCAGATGCAGAACCATGGCATGATGAAGTAATACAGATAGCTCCAGAAGATGCGGGCCAGCATTGCAAGGGAAGTGCCAGTGAAACCATATCCTGCATATGCCACGACATCCAGCAATGGAGCTTCACCACTGCCCAAGGAGTACAGCAGACCTTTGATGAGGATGACTTGCAGAAACCAGCCAAGTATCCCTTTAGAGAACTGTAGGGTCAGTGCCTCAGGGGTAAACCTGCATCACAAAGCAATGCACCTCGAGGTGAATAACCAATCCTATAAGGCTGTAAGACACAGCGGTTCATAAATTTATCTGCCTTTCTTGTGTGCTGCTAGTACAATGTTCTTCTTTAATTCCAGATGAAACAAGGGAAGTTAATCACAGAGTATTTACCTTCCAAGAGCACCCAGGGCATACCCAGCAACCACAATGTAGGTGCCAAATGCCATCAAAGGGATGTACAAGTCCGGTGCATTGATATCCTGGACTGGAGGTT
This sequence comes from Chrysopogon serrulatus, assembly GCA_015844335.1. NCBI lineage: Eukaryota > Viridiplantae > Streptophyta > Magnoliopsida > Poales > Poaceae > Chrysopogon > Chrysopogon serrulatus. The sequence goes on along the minus strand of JADLZL010006903.1, from coordinate 12,719 downwards.
TGTAGGATAGCCTTCCTCCTACTGGTTCAGTTATTCTTGTCCAGTGACCCTTAAGGAAGACAATAAAGGTCAGATATATGCTAAAAGACTTCATAAAATCACAACATGCAAAATTGTGCAGAGATAAATAAACCTTTACCCTGTGCAAGAAAGGGAACAAGATGACCTTCAGTTTGTTCCTCACATACTGGCTGTTGACTTGAAAGTAGTACTGAGGGTCGGACAAATATTGTGTTATCTGACAAAAATAGAGTGAGGTTTAGCCTTTCTAGTTCGAAGATAGATACACTATCTTAAACATGAAACCTGTGTACAAATTTACATTGCTCTGCATAAACTCAGAACTTGAATCTAAAAACCTCCCCCCATATGCTTCTAGCCCAGTACGGAGCAGTCCTGGTCCAGCACCATGCAAGGCAGTTCCAAAAGGATTTGCTTGTGGATTTGTCGGCCTGCCACCTATGCCTCCCATATCAGTATGCATCGCTGCCATGGTAACTGAATAAAATAGGAGTCAGACAAAAAGTCATTCAGGGATATATACACAATAAATGGTTGTTTGGTTTTCAAGATTAGAAACCAGTTCTTAGAGAAAGTTTATATTGGGAGTTTTAGGGGAAAAAATTTAAGTAACTATTTTGTTATTGTTGGTTTATACATTTCTGTTTTTGAATGGCAAGTGCTCAACATGTTTTATGTTAGACGAATGACACACTGTTAGTCACCATGCAAACTATCCTCACCATCAAAGCTGAGTAAGTTATGTGAATGATTGAATAGGTAGTGTGAAGACTTCTGGCACAGAAACAGACATAGTAGATTTTGCTAAAACATGAAATTTTGACTTTACTAGAAAACAGGTTTGTTTATCTTCATGTTAAACAAAAATAGTTTTGTAAATAACAAAGTATCATTGACTTCTAAGAAATCTAGTTTTCACTAAACTTGAGATCAAAACAAGGCCTAAAGTATGATCCACATCATAACGTCTCATATAGAATTGTGCAGTCTATGTCCACAGTAACACAGCCATATAGTGGTAGAAGTGCCACTGAAATAGCACTAGTTGTGATTCTGTGCCAATCATAATTCTGTTGGCCAAAAAGGATAATTTGGACCCACGTCAGTCTACAAGTCTTGATTTGCAACTGTGTAATATGGAACTGTCTACATGAATAACAAATTAAGCATCATTGCAATGCAATTGTAAAACATTATTGGCACATTATGAAAATGTGAGGGACCCATGGTAATTAGAGATGCAACTAAAGCAGTGGCAGCATAGATTCTGATCATATTAGAGAAAATGCAAACTGTTGTTGTTGTATGATTGTATACAGTAGCCAGTAGGTCAACTGAAGATTCAGTGACCAAAGAACCAGAACTATGTTGTCAAAAAAAAAAAAAAAAAAAAAAAAGAATTAGAAACCTGAATTGTTTTTCAGTCATAGTAAAATCTAAAAAAAAAATAATAATAATAACCACATATATCTGCCTCCCTAACTTCCTCCTTTCTTAGCCACACCATCCATCAAGTACTACTCACACTTTCTTTTCCTTTGGTGCTTTACTCATAACAAATAAAACACGAAATGTCCATAAGTATCCACTAACATTTTCCATGTATACCTTAAACCTTAATCATCTAAAGAGATTGCATCATGTATACATACAACACACTAAATGAGATAGTCGTTACTAAGCAGATTATATGTATATCTCCCCCATAATCCTGTAAATTAAATAGTATAAAATACTTCTACACTCCAGATAAATAAAGACAACAGATGTACTAGCCATGGCTGTTGGTTATTTATAGCCACCCATCCACAAACATCACTGAGCCCCCAGCACTCCCAGTACCTAATAGATAAAACTCAGCGCCCATCACAGTCTTCCTAGTCGCTGTCCTTGGTCCCTTTTCCCAATCACTCTATGCAATCCAAGTTTCTTGGCATTGCCACAGCATCCCAGCCCATGCCATGCAATATTATTCGAGGGTTCATTGGTGATCCCACAGGGAATCACACCATGATGAACCCCGGATCACCGCTGCGATCTCAACTCCGATTCAGCCCAAACCCAATTCGGCAAACAACATGAAAAATGCACCACCCGCGAGTTGCGCCCCAAGTCAAATGGCGCCAAACGAGACCCCGACCTCGCGTCACTGCGGAAGGAGAGCCGAATCTAACCGTCTCAGAACCGGGGGGTCGATGGATCAGATCAGTGCGACACGGATATTTATGCTTGTAATTAGGTCAGATCCGAATCCGAATACAAATAGCCAATGGGGTGCTCTGCTTCGCACAGCAAACAGCAGGAAGAAGAGAGAAGGGGCGGCGTACCAGGTCGGTGTGCTCGTCGGCGTCGCCCGGCAAAGGGCCCGTCGCCGCTCGTCTAGTAGAGGCAGCAGGGGTGAACGCTAGAAAGAAAGAACCAGGAGCGTTCGCTTCGAACGCACAAGTCACTCGTCACACCTACTAAAAAAAAGTCAATACATGGGCTGACACGTATTTGCTTATTGTGCATACACGGCCCAGTTCAGCCCATAGAGCAACCTCCAGCCCTCTCGCACGTCCGCCCGCCCGCACGCGAGCGCCGCCGCCGGGAAAGAGGAGGGAGGAGTGGCAACGGCAGACTCAGCACGCACAAGCCCCGCCCTTCCGCGACGAGGCGCTGATAAGGACGAGCGCGGACGCCAGACACTCCAACCGCCGGCCTGCCCGCCCGCCGCCACAAGTGCAATCTCCGGTGAGTTTGCTGTTCTCTGGATTGATCCCTTTCTTCCTATTTTGGTCCAGCCTGCAGTGAATTTGTTGTTTTCATCGTTTCTTTTTCTCGGTTCTGAACCGTCCAGTTGTTCTTCTTTTCTTTTCCTGTTTGATTGATTTCCTGCTCCCCAAGAGGCTCCTATTGTGGAGGAGAACGACGGCAGGCAGTGGGGGTGAAGTAGCTTGAACGGAAACCTGCAGTCCTGCACTGCCCTAATGCCGTTTATAATTTTAATAAATTTGAGACTTTGCGAGTTATGTAATAGTACAACTTAACTAGACTGCTATCTGCACTATTATTTACTGTTTTTATTAAACAAATACTAAGACGTATCTGCTTATTGGGTTTTTTTTCTGGGAACAGTATCTGTATCCATATCCTTTGCTGCTCAGGCACAAACATTCACTGACTATTGTCTCCCTTCTTGCATTGGGAACATGACATAACAGTGGTACAAGAGCGAACAAAGAAGCATCGAAAGGAAGACGATATGCCAAAGAAGGGGAATAAATCTAAGAAGGAGGTGGACGATGTTCCCAATCAACAAGAAAATAAGCTTCCAGACCACCTGGAGCTCCAGCGTACACGTGTTGTCTGCAATGCTGACGCCCCCATTCATGTATACGCATTTATACACTACTCTTCTTTCATGTCTTTGCATTTGTTGCTCATGATCATCTGCATGACTAGCTTTGCACATGTTTCCTGGTGAAATTGTCTGATATATTAAGTGATTTTTGCATGAATTTAGTGTGTGATAACTTTATCTTTCATAGGAACTTAATTTCACATAGATGCATAGATGTTTTGACATTATGCGTTTAATTAACTACTTCACTGAACACGGAAAATTAATTTGTTTTTCGCCATTAAGTTTGTGTGTAATTTTTCTTCTGATAAAGGATTGAACATGTTACTTGATCTTTTTTTTTCTCTATCTTGTTAAGTGATCTGTTAAATTTGCTGCTATGCACACAAATTCTCTGAAAATAATCATTTTCGTTCTCACTGACTTCTTAAGTTTGATTTTTTTTTTTCCTTTCATTGAAATTTGTTCCTTGAATACATGTTGGAAATTGTTTTTATTTGTTTTGCTTTATTATTTTTGTGAAAGAATGTTCTCTTTATTGAATTGAACTTCATTCAATTCTATTATTGGGCTCATATATTACATTTGATGCTTCTCCTGTATGTTTAAAAGACTCAAGGAATCCAATACTCGGGTGCATTTGCTGCTGTGGGAGTTGATAATAGCGTGTCAGTGGAGAAGTTTTGCAAGAACTTCAAAATTGAAATAAATCGTCTCACTGAAGATGATATGGAGTTTGATATGATTGGTATTGATGCATCAATAGCTAATGCTTTCCGAAGAATCCTCATCGCAGAGGTATTTGCAAGTTTTCATGCGTACGATAAGATAGACCAAAAACTTTCTTCTTTGTTTTAGCAATTCATATGTATCAGAGTTCTGGATCAATAAGTGCTTACATTAATGTTTCCTCTGAACTAGTAGGTTCCTACTATGGCAATTGAGAAAATATTCATGGTTGACAACACCTCAGTTATAGCAGATGAGGTTCTTTCACATAGACTAGGACTTATTCCACTTCATGCAGATCCAAGGCTTTTTGATTATATCTCGGGTAAGTAACTTCAGTTGCTCTAACTTCACCTTGATACATTTAACACAAGAGTCATCTTATTGTTCCATTCTCTTTTTTGACAGAAAATGATGTCCCAAATGAAAGGAATACTATTGTTTATAAACTGCATGTTTCATGTCCAAAAGGTTCTCAACGAATTACAGGTATGCCTTATCTTCCTGCAATGTCTGCTGAGTACAGATTCCTGTCATCCTTCGAAATGAAATTCCATGCCCCATGTTGCCTTATTGGAAGAATATCTCATTGTTCAAATTGGAAACAGTTAAGGTCCTCTGCACTTATGTGACATCTAATAAACGATTAAGCCATTGGGACAGTGTTTTTCTCTCACTAAAAATCAGCTGTTTCAGCCTATCAGCTGGCAAATAAGTGCTGCCGACAATTTGAACTTTCCATCTGTTGTTTCCTTCTTAATGGGTTTTACTTACCTCAAGTTGGCATCTTATGCACTTTGTCGTTAAAAAATTATTGTTAAAAGTAAAAAAAGAAAGAAAGTACTGTAGTAGTCGTTTGCCTCCTTATATTTCGTTTTTCTTGTCAGCACAAACCAGATTTTCTGAGAAGGATCATTGAAATTTTCTAGTAGTTTAACTTTGTAAGTGTTGACTGCTTGGTTGTCTGTAACAGTGAAATCTAGTGAACTAGAGTGGTTACCAGAAGGTAGCCAATTAAGCATGGCAGCCCCTGCGCAGTCTGGGGACAAACAGAAGACTTTCACTTCCTTCAGTCAAAGCCAAAAGGAGATCTTAGAAAAGCCTCTTGGTGTGAAGTTTGAAGATATTACTATTGCCAGGCTTGGGCCAGGACAGGTAGCGATGTGACTTGTTTTCTTCGCACCATTATGATATGACTAGGTGTACCTACATCTTTTGCACTCCTGGATTCAATATTTTTATTAAGATACTTTATTGTGTGGCCTCCCGAGGCGCCGGTGCGTAGTGGGGTTCTGAAGCGGGCCAATAACGTAAAGAGTGGTAGAGGTCGACATAAACTGACTTGGGACGAGTCAGTTAAGAGAGACCTTAAGGAGTGGAATATCTCCAAGGATTTAGTTTTGGACAGGAGCGCTTGGAGACTGGCAATCAACGTGCCTGAACCGTGACCTCTTTTTGCCGTGTGCCCTTTTGTGTCTCCCAGTTTCTCATCTCTCTTGGGTTTCATCTCTAGCCTACCCCAACTTGCTTGGGATAAAAGGCTTTGTTGTTGTTGTTGTTGTTGTTGTTGTTGTATTGCGTGAATGAATCCACTTGGTAAAAATGGAGTCCAATGGAAATTAGAGTTTTAATGTATGCAGCCTAGCTTTTTCATGAATAGCTTTTCCTTATATCATAGAAATAAACTATGTTGGTGATTTGAATTCATTGTGTGGCTTGGTGTGCATGCCAGATTTTACTTTTGTAAAGATAATTCGTCCATTATACCAGTTTTTTTCTCTAGCGAATCATTTCCATTGGGTTAATTGTAAAGATAATTTGTCCAGTATACCAGTTTTTTTTTCTAACGAATCATTTCCATTGGGTTAATTGTACTTTGTAATTTAATTTGTTTTTCTATAGGCTATTGAGCTCGAAGCACATGCTGTTAAGGGAGTTGGGAAAGTTCATGCCAAGTGGTCTCCAGTTGCTACAGCCTGGTACAGAATGCTACCTGAGGTAAAATTGTTTCACTAGTGCATGTACAACAAGATGGTGAATAACTGTATCCATTGCTTGTGTCCTGATTCTATATTGTTATAATGTCATGTAGGTTGTTATTCTCAAGGAAATTGAAGGTGATGATGCGGAGGAGCTAGTAAAGAAGTGCCCAGTTAATGTTTTTGACATTGAAGACCTGGGTAATGGTAATTTCGCTTTCCCTTTCTTTTTTAAGAGGCAGAACTTAAGGTAGCAAAGGGAGTCAGAGACTTAGTATTTACTATTTACCTGTGGTGGCAGTCGGCAAGGTGTTATATATTGAATGTTGGAGCAAGTTCATTGTTTGAAACATTTGAAATTCTTAACCGGTACCAACCACCGTTTGTCACAAAGTTTCTGATGGGTATTAATGGATGTTTGAACAACAGAACCAAGGTTAATTAGAAGAAACGCCAGTTTTTTTAGTTCTCATCTGGAAACTGTATTAGAACATGGTTGCTACTAAGGGCTAGGGATCGAAAGCAACTTACGTAGCACTGAGCTGGATGTCCATTTATGAGTTTTTTTACTCTTCTATAAATCTGACTCCAAGCCTTTTTATGATCGAGCTGCTATTCACATTAATCCTTGCAAGTTGTATACACAGGCGGAAAGAAGGCAGTTGTTGCAAAACCAAGGGCATGCACACTCTGTAGAGAATGTGTCATGGGACCAACTGGGGATCAAATCCAACTACGGCGTGTTAGAGACCACTTCATATGTAAGTAATCAAGAACTCAGTTATCTTTCCTCGAGTAAAATGTCTTCCCTATTGCGCCTTCATAGTTGGACAACCTTATCACAGAACGGAAGTTTTTCCGATACGATAGCACTGTACTTGCACTGCAAGATTCTAATTCTCTGTGTTGGCTATTGTGTTTTCCTTGCAAGTCACCATCGAGTCAACCGGAGCTTTGCCACCAGAGGTGCTGTTTACAGAAGCCGTGAAGATCTTGGAAGAGAATTGCGAGAGGGTCATATCTGAGTTATCCTGAGCGACTGACACTCACAACAATGTAGTGAACCAGTTTAATTAGTCTGCCATATCTGATATTTTGCTGGAGACTAGTGTGGCATCAAACATTTTTGTGGTGGATATTTAGGTCTAGAAATGGGAGCTGAACTAGCACTGTTGTGCTATGAATGCCATGTAACACAATGTAATGTTAGATTAAACTGTGGCAGGTGAATCAACTGGCAAGAGTCTCACAGAGACCGGAACTGTGGATTGAAATGAGCGGTTGTGCCACTCGCAGATATCATGATGTTAGACTGTCTCTAACAAAAAACCTATGCAGCACCTCTCTAACATAATATCTGTAGTCTTCAACAGAGTATTTATATGGAAACCCTATTTTGAGTGCTAGGAGAGAGATCCCAAATCTGAGTATCCTCTTTTCTGAAAACCCATTTACAGAAGGGTTGCCTTTTTGAATCTGATTAGATAAGACTACCTCTTTTGTGGTGGATATAAACTTTTTGTTTGTAGCGCTACCTAAAAGACAAATAAGTCTTGTATATTGGATTGTCGTTGTTGGAGACAGTCTTTGACACACAACCAGTCAAGTATTGTGTTTTACCTAGTCGAGAGTCGAGACAATAGGTAACTAGGGCTCAGGTTAACTCTCGATTCTAAAAGGGTGTACGAATTCGGCTTTTTTCATCTGAAGCGTTGGTTGACAATGCCCTATTTGGCAAGACTTATTTGGTTGACAATGCTCTTTGACAGGACTTATAAGATGACTAATTTTTTGTGAGAGAAACACTGTTGTAACAGCTAATAAACCGGCTGACATCAGCCGACTGATAATCTAAAGCCAACAATATAAGTTCTGGCTTAACTCTTTAATAACCGGGAAGTGAACAATATAAGAAGTGCAAGTTGCTAGGAGTCATAGAATAGCGAAGCCACACGATTAGAGTCACAGAATAGCAATTTTCTCTTTTTTAATAAGCTCTGGCTTGCAGTCTTGCACTAATCGGTAATTGTCATCATCATCATACATACACTCAACACTTGCCCTCGCATTCCAGTCCTCAGTGGAATTGAGCTCAATGTGTAAAAAAAAAAAAAAAAACGGAAAGGGATGCCACATTTAACAGAAAAAACACCCTATAGAGAACTAGTATCGACTTGCATGTAGCATATAAAATTAGTTCCAATCCTACCAATGGCAGTTGCGGATGAATGCAGCTCCAATGTTACATCAGAATCATGCTATGCTGAGGATCTACTCGAATCAACTCATGTTAGCCATGGGCTTTGGCTTCTCATCACCTTTGCACCCTGTGACTACAGCTGGAGTCCTCTGTTGATGTTGCATGACTGCCAATTGATCTGTGAAAAGTAGATCTCGTAGAAGATTCAGCTGCTGCCGCTCTTTCTCCATCAGCATCTCCTTTTGTTCAAACCGGCATATTTTATCTTGGATTTCCTTCATCTGGAGAGGTCACACATGACAGAAGGGACAAACAGTCAGTATATACACATCAATTTGTAAGTTCTTACATAACACTTGAGTGTTGGTACCTGGACATCTACTATGTTTGATAAAGATAGCTCTATGCTGTTCCGTTCCTTCTCAAGTTGTGCTCGTGCATTAGCAGCTGCCTCTTTCAGCAAATCGTTGACTGAGAGCCCATTTGTGTGAGATGATTCTGAAGAGGGCATTGAAGTTAGTAGCTAACAAGTATGGTATGCGTGAGGTGAGCAGGAAGCATTCTAACAGTGGATGCTGTTCATATGCACACATAATTCAGATACAGGTCCATATACTATTATTTGCACATGGCACAATGCTATAATACTAGAAATTATGCTTTAGTGTATTATTCCCTGTAGAATGTTATTTACATCCATACAACATTCAAACTTCCATTAACCATCACTGTCGATATTGCTTGCATTTTGCACATCGATGTGCAAAGGAGTATGTTATTGAATAATTCAACAGCAGAAGTTGCAAAAAGAACAAGTCAAATATGTAAAGAGCAGAGCTGATACCTTCTTCCTTGGTGCTATTTATTGAAGTTTCAATCTCGCTGCCATTCAGGTCAACACGGGATTGTGCAGAAATAGCTGCTTGCGCTACAGCTGAGGCAACATCGGAACCCACAATGGCTGATAAAAATGCAACCTGGGAAAACACTTTCAGTTACTCAGATTTCTTCCTCAGTTATTCAACAAATCTGAAGTGAACAACAAATACAGTACAAGGAAGCTGATGAAACATGCCTGCCACCAGCAGGCCAATGTAAGACATTTGTGTGCACAATGCACACCCAAGTCAGGGATCAGTTTTGAGAATGTTATGCCAGAGGTTGTTTAAATATTATTTGAATGTTTCACTTTTTGTTCTGAGGTAAAGAATATGATGGGTTATACACAGTGGCGGAGTGTGGAGATGAAACAAGAGGGGCCAAAATGTTCATTACAGCCATGCATAGGTTATACTCTTTCTTTGTAACTAATTGCATCTGCAGCCACTTATATTTTCACCAAAATTCAGGACTATCAAGTTTCTATTCTTCTATGCATAATATTCTCTTCCTTGAACATTAGTTAGATTTGTATTGTAAACATTAAAACTTAGTAGGCAGCAGCAGCTAACCTCCTCAATGTTACTTCTAACTTTTCCTCTATCTTCTATAGCATCTAGAGAAGGACAGTATATATGTGTGCAGCAAGCCAACAAGGACATTGTAGAAAGGGCAGTTGACAGGTTACATTCTTATATACATGCAACAACTCATAAGTTTTAATCACAAAAAGGATTTGTGTTGGTGCTGCCATCCTTGCTCCTAGGCCTAAGCAAAAGGCATACTGCTTAAAAGTGCTCTAGCAGCTACCAATATCAGAGTAAAAGGCAACAATACAAACCTGAGCCATAATCGGATTGCTTGCATCTGCTAGTGGAGTGAGATGTAGTCGTTTTGAGACATCTGCTCCAGGCTCATCAGTATTACCATCATTGTTCTCAAACCCCATTCTATCCTCCTTGGGTCCCATGAACTGTTCTCCAAAAGGTAACCGTATAAATCTCGCAATACAGTCTTTTTCTGACCGACTACCAACATGTTCAGACACCTTTTTCCAGTCTTCGCCATAATGCAAGACAGCCTCAAGCAAGTGAAGAGTTTCTTTGTCTGTCCAATCTGGTTTTGCATCTTCAGTAATTTCAACTCTCTTGAAATTAGCAGGAGACAGACCCGGTCGGTAGTTGTTATTTACGTAGCATCTAGTACAAAGACTTATATCTGCCTGATCACATGCACAAGGTTAATAAGTACAATTTAGTAACTCTTCAAATTAAAAATTTAAAAAGTCAATGAAAAAGTTTCAGCCAACATGGTAAGAATGGCAAGCGATGATAATAGTTCAACTGATCTTTGTTGCTCATTTCAATTAGCATGAACTTGATCTGAATTGTTTACATGTCCACATTACTTTGATAGTGAAAAATAACTGTACAGAGTGTCTAACTTCAAACTTCATTCTTAAGTGTTGATAATGTTCTGACTAGTGACTACAATCATAACCTCTAAAAAAAAGAAATGAACAAATGTGGCTACTAAAAAAGTTGAATCAACCCGCCAATGCCTGAATGACCTTTTATGTTCATAAATGAGGAACATTGTTCTGAAACCAGGCCTATTCGGCGATATGAAACATTTCCAACCTATATTCAGAAGAAACAAAATGTAGCCACCTTTTATCAACAAGGTTATGTGCTCACGAGTCTTAATGTCCTTTGTTGACAACAATAAGGACAAATACTTCAATATTTGCAGGTGATTTTGTACACAGAAGTTGCACTGTGACCTCAGTTTAAAATTCAGAAGCAAATAAGTATGACAATTGTCAAAGCAAAATATGCTTATATTACATGGGATCGGTGTTTTTTTTTTTCAAAAAGGTTGTCCGCTCACCTGTCCTAATACCCTTCCCAGGAGACATGTCAATGGAGATAACAGGGACCATAGGACCAATCAGGAAGGCAGGAACACATCCAACCCCGCCAAATAAGTTTCTAGGTACATGGCTGAATTCATAACGACGGAACTATTGCTCCTTCAGTTACATTCCATGAGAAACCAAAGATGCAGATTTTGGCAACTCAATTTATCTTAATGTTGTGGTTAATGAGTTAAGATAGTTCTATCTGGACCTAAAAGGTATTGTTTGGTTCCACTTAGGGAGTGACAACATAAATGGCAAGAGCTGCCACCGCTACCTGTTGCGCTGTAACGGAACACGTGATTTGTTTGGTTGCCGCATGCGACGAGCGAGCAGAGCGCAGATGCAACCCACAAGCAGCTTAAATGGAGGGCCATTAACAATGTTTGCAGTGTCCGACTGTCCATATGGGATACCTCCATGAACGGTTTCGTAAATGCTCCGCAATAACAGGAGCCGACAGCGGTGGAAGCGGTTACAGGGATAACAGTACCTAAATGTTTGATTCGTGTTACCAAATCTAAATCTGCAGCAGAAAATTGATGCAGTGGTACTATATCCCTACGGAAAATTTATGCAGGGGTACATCTCTACCAAATCCACAATTCAAAAATACTCACCACCTTGTCGCAGGCATAGTAAGCAAGCCCACACACGGTGCGGCACCCGGTGCAGAGCTTCCTGGGTGCAGTTGCCCCAGAAGGCAACGAGGCCTGTTGCGCGGCCTCTTCCCTCTTCTCTTTGGCTTGCTTTGACCCCGATGGCAAAGCACCGTAGTTGATGAGCCCCCATTCCTCAAGGAAGTCGAAGACGCGGCGGACTGAGCCGACGTCACCAACAAGCCCCCTCCTGGCCTCCGTGAGTGTGAGCCGTCGACCCGGCCGCGCCCGGAACCTCCGTATCAGGGAGTCGCGGTAGTACTTGTACGCGTGCGGGCCCCGGCAGCCAGACGCCGCCGCGGCCTCACCCTCGAAGAACTCCGGCAGGAGGCGGCGCTCCGTGTCGTGGATGGAGTCGAACGAGAACCACGCTGCGAGGGGAAGCCCCGATTAGGGTTCCAGGTTTTAGCCTCTACAAGAGGTAGATGCCGCGGTGCTAAGGCACGGGTTTGGTTACCTGAATAACTAGGGACGGTGATGATGTAGGATGGATCCTCCGCTCCGGCGGCGGCGGCGGCGGCGGTAGAGGATGAGGAGGTGGGAGGAGCCTCTGACTTGACGGGACCCAAGGTGGAAGGCGCCCGAGGAGCGGGTGGTGCGGCGGGGCGTGGATGCGTAGATGTTGGCGTCGGTACGAAGTTGGCTATGGCCGCCGGCGCCGTCACCGTCGCCGTCGTTGTCGCCGTTGTGGCCATCGGAGGTAGAAAGGAGGAGAAGCAGGTGCGGAAACGCGGGCGTTGGGCTGGGTTGGATAAAAGGAGACACTTGTGCGTGTATATTGGGCTTACGCGTATGCATTGGGCCCCCAGTGATACATCCTAACAAGTATCCCAAGCAAATCAAACAAAATCTCTCACACACTATGCTCAAAAAAAATATATATATATACTGTGCTGGTCGCAAAAAAAAAAAAAAAAACTATGCTCCGCATGTAAAAAAATGTTCTTTTGCATAATTTATTTACTGTAAAGAGAAAAGGATAGAAGAGATA
>JADLZL010006902.1:0-63834 GCA_015844335.1 Chrysopogon serrulatus | reverse complement strand
AACCTGTTTTCTCGAGTACTAAATGCAATTCTGTTTTACGCGCGCCGAATACAATCACACCTCCGCTATCAGGGTGAGGCACCGCCATTTTTTTTCTTTAATCACTAGTGTCCGGACCATGCTTCTGCATTCCGCACGCGTACTCGCACAAAACCCCAAGACGAGCAGTGAGTGGCTCCAGCCATCCGTCTCCCGCGCCCAGTCGATGCGCTTGTCCTCGCGCTCTTGAAGGCTCGTACCGGCCGGTCCGTCCGTTTTGGCACGGGCCTTGTCATGTCAGTCGTCGTGCCGGACGGCTGGAGCATCATCATCATCCACGGCGCGGGCACCACCACCGCCGGTCCACGCAAGCAGTAATGCCGCTGCTGGGTCGCGCGCGCCAACGCGTACGACGCGGTACGCGGGCGCGGTCCATCCACCCGTGCGCTGGTGCTGTGCAGCGGTTGATCCCACCCACGTGACGCGGAAGCCCCGTCCCCGTGCATTAACAGCACGCAACGGGGATCCTGGCCACGAGCAGGCAGCAGTAATGAATTGGCCGGCGGCCTACCGCCTCCGCCGGCCACAACTGCTGCTGCGTCGTCGGCCCCGCACATCCCCGCGTGGGCTCCTCAGGACCATTGGCAATGACAAACGCGCATGGGTAAAAACTGCTGCAATAACAGGAATCGCATACAGTAGCCGCGAGTTAAGCCGCGTACGGTGTACTACTAAGTACTGGTCCATTTCCGTGGCCCACCATGGATGAGTGAGAGCCGGTGTTGTGTTCATTCAGCATCGATTTACCACACGACGCGATCGAGACCACGTTTGCCATGTGCTCGTACACTGTCGACCCTCGGTCCAGGGAGAGGGAGGGTCCGCGGGACGGCCGGTCGCGATCTCGCCCATAATGCAGCGCGATCGGATCCTAATTAATCAGCTATACTACCTACCTAGTATGCGTTGGTGGCAGTACTGTACTGCGGTAGCAGCATGCAGCAGCAGCTACACGTACTGCCGGCGTCACCCGTTGGTCGGTCCATGCACTACGTCAATCAATACAGTAACGCGCGGGACGACGACAGTGCGCGGGCGCGCAGAGACGTGGTACTAGTACTAGTAGTACCCCTGCCACTCGTGGTCGCGTGTGTCCACCACCGATCCTGCTTGCATTGCATGCATGCACGGCGCCAGTACCCCGACAACGGTGCCCGTCCCGCACGAATCAGACGCCGCTCGCCATCATGGACACCGGAGCGGAGCGGACCGCCCGGCCGATGGGACGGACCTTCGTTGGCTGTTTGCATACAGTGCCTTGACACGGGCCTATGCATGGCTCGTTCCGGGGTGCGCACAGCGCATACAGTACCAGCTAGCCGGCCCTGTTGTACTGTAGCTAGCCAAGCCAGCCCTTCCGGCCGCGCGCGCGCTCCCCCGCCGCCCAGGACTCCTGCAGCTTCCGGCTTCCGCCTGTACTGTTGTACTCTACTCCGTACGTGGTATCTACAGTACCACGCGTCGGCCCCGCACAGGTAGAGAGAGAGGTAGGACCACGCGGCACTGGACGGCCGTATAGGAGGACCCTATTACCCCTACGGCCGCGCATCGCGCGTCGCAGGCCCATAAAAGGCCCGTCCGTCCTGCGGCGTCGAATTGGGCCACGGTCATCAGAGCAACAGCATCGTGCCTGTGCGAATAAAGGTGCGTGCAGTCCACAGAATACCACGCCCCGCGGGGCTGCTGCTGTGGTGGTGGTGGACAGGATTCGGTACCACGCCGCTTGACGGTCGGCTTCGAGGAGTACATCTAGGCCTTGTTTAGATGGAGGTTAGAAAAGAGTGTAAAGTCCTGTAGCACTTCGTTTGTTTGTGGTAAATATTGTCCAATTGTGGCCCAACTAGGCTCAAAAGATTCGTCTCGTGATTTACAACCCAACTATGTAATTAGTTATTTTTTTCACTAATATTTAATGCTATTTACATGTGGGAAACAATTTGTGAGAGGAGAGAGATTGGAAAGTCCTATAGCACATCGTTTGTTTGTGGTAAATATTGTCCAATCGTGGCCCAACTAGGCTCAAAAAAGATTCGTCTCGTGATTTACAACCCAACTGTGTAATTAGTTATTTTTTTATTTATATTTAATACTATTTATATGCGGGAAACAATTGATGTGAGGAGAGAGAGTGGAAAAACTTGCATGTAACTAAACAAGACCCTAGTTCGCATAGGACCAGCTACCGGCATTGAAAAGGGTTCCATTTCGCGCCTACTAGTACTATGTGCCGACATGGTACCAGTATCTTATGCTCACTCCCAATAAATCAATTTCTACCTGTGCGGGTTCGAGATTAAGCCAATTTATTTAAAAAATGCCAAGATTCACAGCATTAAATTAGAATTCTTGATACTCCATTTATAATATACTACGGAGTAGTTTAATATCACTAATATTACACACCAAAATTTTATTTATATGGAGATAGAGAGAAATACAAAAGTGTTGGAAAGGGCCAAAAGGGTCCCACGTCTATCGAAGACTCTAAAAATTATGACATTTATCAAAACTAGAAAAATATGATTTTGTGATGATGATATAATAGTTTAGATTTACTAGAAATAACAAGAGTGACAAGAGAAAAAAAAATACAAAGTTGGATTTATGATGCTATTCAAGAAAAAATTTATACCTCCATAGATATAGTTTTTTTAAAGAAACAAATTATACCTAACACAATCTAGTACATTTTGAAATAACATTTTCCAGCAATGATGTTTTAAATTAACCATTGTTCTATCTGTATAAAAACAAAAGGATACAATGCATCTGATCGAATCGTCATAAAGTAATGTTCTCATAGCCACTATAAACTTGAAACTCTTATCATGTTTCAACAAACACGCCTTCAAGAAAGGATACAAATGGCATCAAGAGTTCAAGACCAACAATGTTCATAGAAATTACAATCAAAAGGCATCATCAAGCTACAGAGCGGTTGTTCGCTTCAGCTAAAAAAGCATTTCAGCTTATAAGTCAATAGTATTTTCTTCTCAAAGAAAATCGGCTATTTCTACGGTGTGTATCAGCCGGCTTATAAGTCCTGCTACAATTAAAGAAAATTATTTGTTCCCACAAAATTACTTCTAAATTCAAAACAAACTTATAAAAATATTAGTTTGGTTTTCATATGGTAGCCTACGAGACACAGGAACCGAAAAATTTTGTGAGAAAGATAAGTGGGCCATGTATTAAAAATAAAGGACTAACTATTGTACGGGTAGACTGGAAGAAAGCTACAAGAATCCTTACAACCCGTCTACCGGCTGTGTTACTAAACTTGCTCTAATGTAAATTAACAACCAAACACAATATAATATAAATTACAATCAGCTTGTAATGTGAATCATCACTTCATCTTAAAAAGCATTTAAACAACTAAAATTGTTTTACAATGTCTTGAGAAGTAATTATTGTTTTCTCTCCCCGTGAAAACTTGAGACCAAGCAATAAAATTTAAGCCCTCCAAAATGGAAACCAACCCCCAAATTTCACAGCAAAGGCTAAGACTATTTAGAACACATAAGCTGAAGTCGATTTTCCAACTTATCTGCGAAGTGAGCTTTAGGATGAAGCACCATTTTGGTTGCTTGGTAGGCTTGGCTCGCAATCAAGTAATTACCTGGATTGTGAATTGTTGCTCCCTTTAGTTCTAGATCGGCACTTTTCACCACATTAAAATGCAAATGCTCCAGAGCATCTCCAACAGTTCCCCATCTTAGGTTATTATTCTTAACGCATCACCAAGTTTGGACCCCTGGTGACAACGCTAGAAATGCAGTTGACATTCCTTAAATTCACTACTGAGAATAGAGGTAAGTCTATCCCCGGTAATAAGTAAGAAATGCTTGGGGTGGTGTACCTCAGTTACCATATCACTAGATCAGCCATGGTACTGAGGCACACCTCACCAGCTATTCCCTTTACCGCTATTAGTGATATACCTCGGATGATAGTTTCAGAATAGCATGGCACGGGCACCGTGGCATACCAAGACTATTCTTACCTCTATCAAAAGAGTTATGTCCCCAATAACGCTAGGACTATAGCCTTAGCTGCTAGTGCCTCGGAGATGCTATACGGCGCACTTTCAGCATTCCTTGACACTAGGGCTAAAACTATATTCCTAACTACAGTAAAGAGGTAACGGTGATCCGGTAAACCTTTGCAGTTTTAGATGTTACTCCGCAAGCGCACGGAATTACCGTTGTAGCATTTCAACCCGGAGAAATCCTAGGTGTCGTATTTATATTTTTCCAAAGGAAGGCTAGTGTAGATTTTAGTATGAAACCATAATCAAGATTATTACACGTTGTATGAAAGATAGACCAATGTTCATAACAGGGGTAAACAATACGGTTTTCATGATAGTGGACACACACATACGAATATACGTCTCTCAAGTTGAGAAAGATGAATGAAGCATAAACATAATTTTGTTTCTGTCTCAGGGTTCCTGATGTAAGTTTGATCTGAGTTTGGCAAGTGAATTATGCCAAACTATTGGAGAGGGGCTCTTTTTTCACTTGCCATATATTTTAGAAAGTTGCCAAATTACAAGATTTGTCAAGTAAATTTTAGCAAACTCTTGAAGATGCTCTGAATAAGGGAAAAAGAAACATTAAAAACACATGTAAGGAACACAGAGGTACACTTCAATAACAAAACAAAATAGCCAAAAACACCTGGTACTCCAATGCATTTATTCCCTTGCACACAAAGCCAGAGTTTTTGAAGTTCTCTGGACTTGGAGTGGTGACAACAAATAGAGTCAGGAAAGTTGATGACAGTTCTCAAATTAAACTTAGCCAAATGAACCCAAAGTTGATAAACAAATGAACCCTGAAATCACAGAACGCTTACCCAGAGCCAAAGGATATTTGAATTATTGAGCTTATTCTGTGTCCAAGCAACTTCAGCATAACAGACTCCACAGTATATGATCTTCAGCGCAACATCGCTGCTTTGCACTGGCCTTAAAAAAATTACACACATAGCACCTCTCATAAGATGTTATGAAAATGAAACTAATAAGCTAGCTGAACAGAATGACAAGCACGTTGCTGTTTCCACTCAAATTTCTGCAATCCCATCAGACCTAAAGTGTGTACCCAACACCCCATATTAAGCATCAATGTGATGATTTAGTTATGGGCCTATTATTCTCCATGACATTGGTAGATAAATTAAATGAGTACTGCAAGTCTGTATCTTGCAGCCAGAACACTGACGGACATAAATTAGCAGGAACTCACTGATAATAAAAGAGCTCGATTGGAATATGAAAAGGATAATCAAGCAGGGATATAAAATAAAACCAATGTAATAGGGAATGTGGTGGACTTGGTTCTTGAAGAACAGCTCAACTTGTTAGCTATGTAAAGCACATGGCAAGCATGGAATGCATATGTGTGGTATCTGTAGTTGAACATTAGAGGTAAGAAAATATGAGAATCAGTAGTTAGGAACTTACTAATAGAAAGAAAACAAGAGTGAGCAGTTTTAGAGTTAAAAAGCCCATAACATGAAGCATTTCGGTATACAAATTGTACTGTCAACGAAAATACAAAAGTCTGCAACCCAGCATAGAGAAGCCACTATAACACAATGTGGTAACATGTAAACAAAGTGCACCCAATAGGCAGTATGAGTGGAACCACAACAACAATGTGGTCCATCTAATGAAAGGGAGAAGTGAGACATTACATTTGGTGATGTTTGCCGCCTATGCGCATGTCGGTGTTTAGCCACCGATAGCCTGCCACGGGGTTCCCGTAGCAGTTGATTCGGACCTCGGCGAATAACTGGAACTCGGCGGTTTCACGCAAGAGACACACGGTTTATCCTGGTTCGAGTCCTCGTCGTCGAGTAAAAGCTCTACTCCAGTCGGCCTCGGCCTTTTGCGTTGGATTGATGTGTGATTGTGTGTTGTTCATCCTGTTACAAAAGAGGGTGCTCTGGCTCCATTTTATGAGAGGAAAGGAGCCAGAGCTGCGGTTTCTAATCCTAGTCGGACTTGTAGGAAGAGTTCCGCTCTTATTACAGAAGTTACTTTCTATTTGCCTAACTAGGATGATCTGTTATCTATTCGGATCCGGCCTTCTTGCTTTTGTCCTGACGGGAGCCGTGCTGGTGAATAGCCGTCTACGTCCCGTATCGACAAGCCCCCGAGCATTTCGAAGTAGAACTTGGGGAACGTCTTGTTTCTTGAGTGATGCTTTGAAATGATCTAGCTGAAGACTTCTTTTCCTTATGTTGTGCACCGTAGGTGCACTCATTGACTGTAGCCCCCGAGCCTCTTGCTACTTATTTATAAGTAGCCAGAGGGTCTTGAGAGGAAAAAAGTTGAGGGTGTATGCCCTGTAGCCCCCGAGCCTTCGTCTGAGTTGTTTTTGGTCAAAAAAGAAGTCGGGCGATGGCTTTTAGTCTGTTTGGTATTGTAAGTTCGTTTCCTTAAGTGTAGCCCCCGAGCTCTTCCGAGTTCTTTGTAAGAACCGGGCGAAGGCTTGTGACTTGCTTTAGCCGTAGCCCCCGAGCTTTTCTGAGCTCTTCTGTGCAGGAACTTGACAAATGCTCGCGTCTTACTTTTAGTTGTAGCCCCCGAGCTTTTCCTAAGTTCTTCTATTGTAGGAATTGGACAACGGCTCGTGACTTGCTTTTACTGCTCTTTTTGTCTGCTTTTATGGTTGGACGTTGGCAACTGGTGGTGTAAAGGCTTTTACTGTTCTGGAATATGCCTGGAATATGCTCCTTTACTGCTTTCTTTACTGCCCTCTTTTATTGTCCTTGTCAGTGCTTCTTTGTCTTGGTGAACTTGGTTTATGTACGCCGATCTGATCCTATAAATTGAACCTCCCTCTCGGTTGCTTTCAGTGTCTTGTAGTGTGCTTCTTTCTGTTTTTGTAAAGATGATAGTTTGTGAGGTGGAGCAGCCCCTGGGCTTCTTTCTTGTTCTTCCAGTATGGTCCATTTAGTGGGTAGAAGAATTCTTGAGATAGGGATTAGAGGCGCACTAATCCCGGAGTAGCATTGTGATTGGAGGCTCGCTCGGTAGGTAGAAGAAGTCTTGAGATGTGCCTTATCTTTGGGTCATTTTGCACTCTTAGTTCTTCTTTTCCACTCGCCGGACATATGCTCTGCGTGGGAAGGTTGCCGATCCGCACTGCCCCTCTAGCTGTGCGGTGCAAAGCGGACCGGCCAACGCAGAGCTGGAGCCCTCTTGTTCACATGGGGTCCGATTCAACTTGTGGGTGGGAGAGAGGCCCGATGTGATGCTTGAGAAGTCGGTGCTACTTTTGGCGATCTTGGATGCACCGTGTTGGTGTATCTAGGTTGCTTTGGATCCGCTTTCGGCCCGCATGTCTCGGAGGGTAGTGCAGGTCGGCAACGGCTATCACCTTGGTTGCCTGGGGGTTCTGCGTAGTTGTTTTCTATGGCAGAATTCCACTAGGTTCCTTGTAGCTGTTGCTTTGGTTTTCTTCTGAATTCGATGGATCTTGTAAGATTTGTATCCTGTAAGACTTGGATCCTTATAGCATGTAAGACTTGTATCCTTGTATCCTGTAAGTTGTGTTGAAGAAAATATATGTTCCTGAAATGATCCGAGTAGTTTTGTCTTGAGTTGCTGGTTGTCTGCCTTCGTGCCGACTTGTTTTGATTGATAAGAAGACTGTCTATCTTTTAGTGGACTTGTTTTGGCTGAGATGCTAACTGTCTTCCTTCGTGTGGACTTGTTCTTGGACGTCTTACTTCGTGCCGACTTGTTATGGAAATTTCGGCGGAGTTACCTTTTCTTGTAACGGTATTATATTTTACCGTTGGTGGGTAACGGATTAGGACCGTTATCCCGAGATTTGGGGGTTTACTGGGCCTTTCCTGTTATTGCGCTTTGTATCTGTTGGCCTTTTTACCGTTGCTCCTTAAGTGGGCTTTAAGACCGGGCTATAAATCTATCCGTGTCTGTTCTTCTTCTTCATCTTGCCTTTGCTTCCTAAAACCCTAGCGCCGGAGAAAAAATCCCCAAACCCTGCTCTTGCTTTGCTGCGCATCTTTCCCTTAGCTTCGGCTGTTTGATTCGTTGCATGGGTAGGAAGAAGGTTGTGTCCCAGAAGCCAATAGTCGAGAGGTCTGTTCTTGAGGAGGAGGTCAACGAACAGCTGAACCCAGAATTTGCTGCAATGAAGGCCACCGCGAAGAACTTGCCCCCTCCGACTACTCAGGAGAAGCATCTAGTCGAGCTATAGGAGTGCGGGATGATCCAACCGAAGGAGTTCTCTGGTTGGGTTGCTCCTGGTGAGCATCGCGTTCCTGTTCTTCGCCCAGGGGAAATTGTTCTTTTTGTTTCTTTTGTCCGCGCCGGTCTTTGTCTTCCAGCGTGTTCCTTCCTTCATCGTTTTCTTCGCTATTTTTGCATCTCCCTCCATGATCTTACCCCAAATAGAGTTCTTCATTTGTCTATTTTTATTCATTTTTGTGAAACTTTCCTTGGCATTCCTCCTTCTCTAAATCTGTTCCGCTTTCTTTTCCGCCTCAAGCCGCAGCCCCGCAATGATTCCCTCCACACCCTTGGTGGATGTGGGATTCAATTTCGGTAGGGGCGTAAGTTGAGCCACTTCTTTGAGTACGATCTTGTTGAATCTGTGAAGGATTGGCGGTCCGAGTGGTTTTATGCTGGAAATCTTGATGGGGGTGCCGGTGCTCCGGCACTCCAAACCTACTCGGGGGTCCCGTCTGTTCCTAATGATCGGTGGGAGAAGGAGCAGCTCACTGCTGCCGAGTTGACTCTTCTCCAACCTCTTTTCAATAGGATAAGTTTTTTGAAGCAAAATGGCTTGTCTGGTTTCGCCATAGTGGCAAGTTATCTTCGTCGCCGAGTACAGCCTAAAGGCACGTGAGCATTTTGGCTTTGAGTACTCGGGCGCCGAGGATCCTTCTCGTATGGTGGCCATGACCGAGTTGTCAGATGATGAGGTGCTTGCGCGTCTCCAGGAGATCTTGAAAGGAGCGTCAGTGGTCCCTATGATTGGCTTTGAGTACTCGGCCAGCAAACCTCCTCCTGCTGTAAGTTGTGTTTTCCTGCTTTTTTTTTGTTTCCGAGTACTTTTTAATTGAAGCTGACTTGTTTCTTTTGTTGTTTTTTGAAGCCTTTTGGCAGGGATTTTGATGCTGTTGCCTCTCTCTATGTTGATGGAGAGATTGCTCCTCTTCCGGCTCCCTTGGCTGCTCCTGGCCATAAGGTAATTGAGGGTCGAGTTGTTTTGCCCGGTGTTTCTGAAATGGAGCCTGTTCTTCAGTATGTTCCTTATCAGCCGGTGGCCCTTGCTCGAGGTTACTCGCGCTAGTGGAAAGAGGTCTGCTGCGGGTGGTTCTTCTTCTACTGCGCCCCAGAAGCGGGTGCATTCTTCTTCTTCTCCCCAGCCTTTAGGTAACCTTCTGATAGGTGAGAGGTTGTTTGGTCTTACCTTGCTTGTTCTTTTTGGGAAGCAGTCTTGATTCTTTTTCCTTGGTAGGTGGTGGATCTGTTCTTCTTTTTGAAGACGAGGATGAAGATGTTGATGGCTCCCCTCTTCTCCGTCAGTGAGTGTTGCCTTCTTGGTTTTGGTGTACATACTTTTTGCTGTTTAATTTTGATTTTGGTTTTCTGTAGTCCCCGGGCGACTTCTTCTCATTCTCCGGACTTGGGATCCCTGCCGGGTCCTGTCCTTTCTTTTGCCGAGTTGTTGGTGGATCTGGATCAGGGTTATGCCGCCTCCACCAACTCGGCCTCGTATTGCTCTCCGTCGTGCCCCTAAGTAAGTTTTTCTTCTTACTGACTTCTTTTTTCTATATCTTGTATGATTTGTCTTTAGCTTTTTGGTTCTTGTAGATTATCTGCCACTATTTTTTCTGCTCCGGCTTCTGATTCTGAGAAGACCGTGAGTGTTGGTGTAGTGGGTCAGGTGTCTTTGCCTGATCCGCATTCAGCTGTGGAGTCTGCCCTGATGGTGGCTTCCTCTTCTGCTGCTGGAACTTCTTTGCTGCCAGTTGCGCAAGCGGTTGCGGTGACTTCTTTCGGGGCAGAAAAGTTGCCTCTTGCCCAACCCCTGAGTGCTTCTCGTTCTAGGGTTGGGAGTTCTCCTTCTTTATCGCCTTCTTACGCCCCTTGGGATTTTGTTCGTGATTTGAAGTTGGTGCAGGAGCTGGAAGAAGAGTTTAATCCGAGTTCTCGCCTCAAGAAGCTTGAAGCTGGATTTAAGTCTTTTGCTGAACAATTCCAGGTAATATGACTTATTTATTTTATTTTCTGGCTTGTCCTTTTTTCTTACTTTCTTTTCATCTAAATGCAGGAATACATCAGTGATTCTGACATCTTCTTTGGCTCGTCTGAGTCTCAAAAGAAGTTGTTGGATGAGCTGGCTTCTTTGCGGCTGGCGCTTGATGAGGAGCGTCAAGATCGCCAATCCTCGGAGACTGCCTTAAGAGCTCAGGTTGTTGTAGCTGAACAGCAGAAGTCGGCTGCAATTGAATCTGAAAAGAAGGTTTCTCGAGATCTCCAAGGTACTTGTGTATGCTCTTTTCTGTGTATAGCTTTGTCGCTGCTTTTTCTCTGACTTCCTTCTGTTTTCTTTTGCAGCTTTGAAGAAAAAGTACTCGGAAGAGACTGGAGCTTTGAAGCTTGAAGTGAAAACCTTTCGCAATGACTCGGAGAAGGTAAAGGAGGATGCTGAAGAGATTCTAGCCAGGGCTCGGCTGATTAGGCGTGGTGCTGATCGAGATCTTTTGCAGGCTAAGGCATCAGTGGAGGACTTGACGGTTCGTCTGAAGGCCTCGGAGGATAGATGGTCAGCCTTGCTGAGTTCTGTTCAAGGACTTGCCACCATGCTGAGGAGGCCTGAAGATGCTGGCTTGACCTGGGTCCAATTTATCCCCCGGCTGACCGAGCGGACCATCAACTTTGCGAAGGATGCTGTTTTGCTCGGTGTTCAGGGTGTATTGGCTCGTGTCCGACTGCTTGATGGCAACTTGCCTCTTGAGAAAGTGCTTTGGGCCGGGGCTCATACTCCCCGAGGCCGAACAGCACTCTCTGAGTCCGAGTCAGCTGCTTTTTTTGTGCGTGGCTCAAGAGTTTACCGAGCTTGTAGAGATTGCGGCTGTGCGTGCCGATGGTGGTGATGATTAGGCGCAGATGGTTGTAATGATACTTGATGCTTTTCTGAGGCTTTTGTGTATAAAAACTTCCTTTCTTTTATTTGTTCCTTGGTGCTGAATTCCTTGTTTTTGTCTTGACAATAT
This sequence comes from Chrysopogon serrulatus, assembly GCA_015844335.1. Lineage (NCBI taxonomy): Eukaryota > Viridiplantae > Streptophyta > Magnoliopsida > Poales > Poaceae > Chrysopogon > Chrysopogon serrulatus. The sequence continues at coordinate 52,524 of JADLZL010006902.1, read as the reverse complement.
GCTTGATTGATCGTGGATTGTCATCTGAGTTCTTTTAGGAGTCGGGATAGGTCGAGCTGTTGCTTGGATAGGGCGAGTGTTGGCTTCTTAGCTGTACTCTCATCGATGTTGTGAAAACAACCCGGAATTAGCCATTTTGTACTTCAACAATTAGTTCGGACCGTAGGCCCTCATCCGAGTTCTATACTTTAGAAGTCAGGATAGGTCGAGCTCTCTGTTGGCTCTCATCTAGTTCTGAAAAGAAGCTAGGATAGGATGAGTGTTGACTATTTTAGCCGTACTCTCATCGGTGTTGTGAAAACAACCCGGAATGGTTGGGCTCAGGCTAGGTTGTAGTCATTTTGCACTTCAACAATTAGTTCGGACCGTAGGCCCTCATCCGAGTTCTGTACTCTAGAAGTCGGGATAGGTTGAGCTCTCTGTTGGCTCTCATCTAGTTCTAAAAAGAAGCTAGGATAGGGCGAGTGTTGACTATTTTAGCCGTACTCTCATCGGTGTTGTGAAAACAACCCGGAATGGTTGGGCTCAGGCTAGGTTGTAGCCATTTTGCACTTCAACAATTAGTTCGGACCGTAGGCCCTCATCCGAGTTCTGTACTCTAGAAGTCGGGATAGGTCGAGCTCTCTCTTTGGCTCTCATCTAGTTCTAAAAAAGAAGCTAGGATAGGGCGAGTGTTGACTATTTTAGCCGTACTCTCATCGGTGTTGTGAAAACAACCCGGAATGGTTGGGCTCAGGCTAGGTTGTAGCCATTTTGCACTGCAACAATTAGTTCGGACCGTAGGCCCTCATCCGAGTTCTGTACTCTAGAAGTCGGGATAGGTCGAGCTCTCTGTTGGCTCTCATCTAGTTCTGAAAAGAAGCTAGGATACTGTAATCTTTATTGATCAATAAGCCTTTGTTGGAGGAATGATATATGTATTTTGATTTCTAGGCAAAAAATCGTCGCCACTAAGAGATGTGCCATGAATTTTTTATTGGTGCTCCATCTTCTGTTATTAGTTCGTAGGATCCAGGTCCTGTTACTTTTGCTACTATGAAGGGGCCTTCCCATGGGCTGAGTAGTTTGTGCCTCCCATCTGGTTTTTGAATTTTTTGGAGGACTAGATCGCCGGCTTGTAAGGTTCTTGGTTGAACGCTTTTGTCATAATATCTTCTCAATCCTTGCATGTATCTTGCTAATTGTAGTGTTGCATTGACCCTTACTTCTTCTAAGCTATCGATTTCTAGTCTCCTGGCCTCTTCTGCTTCCCCTTCGTTATATTTCTCAATTTTGGGAGATGTCCAGATCAAGTCTGCTGGTAGTACGGCTTCTGATCCGTATACCAAGAAAAAAGGTGAATAGCTAGTTGCTCTGCTTATTTGAGTTCTTAGTCCCCAGACTACTTTTGGTATCTCATCTATCCATTTTGCTCCATAATCTTTGAGGTCTTCATATAGTCTTGGTTTTAAGCCTGCCAAGATGAGACCGTTGGCTCTTTCTACTTGCCCGTTTGCTTGAGGATGAGCTACTGATGCATAATCAATGCTGAATCCACAGTCTTGAGCCCAGCTTTTGAATTCATTAGCTGTGAATGGTGATCCCAGGTCTGTGATTATTCTATTTGGCATCCCGAATCAGTGCATGATTTCTTGGATGAACTCTTGTGCTTTGGCCGAGCTGTATTTTACCAATGGCTTGTATTCTATCCATTTTGTGAACTTGTCGATGGCCACAAAAATGTATTCGAACCCTCCTTTGGATTTCTTGAGTGGTCCGACTTGGTCGAGTCCCCAGCATGACAACGGCCATACAGGTGGAATGCACATTAGATTGTGAGCTGGAACATGTGCTTGTCTTGCAAACATTTGATAATTTTTATAGTGTTTGACTAGTTCTTCGGCATCTTTCAGTGCTGTTGGCCAATAGAATCCTGATCTGAATGTTTTTCCGACTAGTGTCCTTGAAGATGCATGATTCCCGCAGCATCCAGAGTGCATTTCTAATAGTATTTCTTTCCCTTCTGTTGTTGAGACACATTTTAGTAGTACGCCTGATGATGCTGCTCTTTTATAAAGATTGTCTCCTATTAAGACGTTGTTTTTGCTTCTTCTGATGACCCGAGTTGCTTCTATTTTGTTACCCGGTAACTTCTTTTTTTTGATGTAATCTATGAATACTTGCATCCATGTTGAGTTGTCTGTACTGATAATCAGAATTTGCTCTTGTTCTGTCTTCTTCTCATCTTCTTTTTCGTCTGATTTGATAGATGGTTTGTTTAGTTCTTTTACAAAAACTCCTGTAGGTACTTTTGCCCTGTCTGAGCCTAGTTTGGCTAATACATCAGCTGCAACATTTGAATCCCGTAATATATGATGGATCTCTAGTCCTTGAAAATTCTTCTCGAGTTTTCTGATTTCTGCACAATAAGCATCCATGTTCTCCTTGGTGCAATCCCATTCTTTATTGACTTGGTTGATTACTACTGCTGAATCTCCGTAGACTAGTAGTCTTTTGATTCCAAGTGAAGTTGCGACTTGTAGGCCGTGGATGAGTGCTTCGTACTCTGCTTCGTTGTTGGTAGCTTGCCATAAGATTTGCAGAACATATCTGAGTTATTTTCCATCAGGTGCGATAAGTAGTACTCCTGCTCCTGCCCCTCCTAGTTTTAAGGATCCATCGAAGTACATTTTCCAATGGTCTAGGATGACATCTGGAGTTGGTTGTTGTATTTCGGTCCATTCTGCGATGAAGTCGAATAATGCTTGGGATTTGATTGCTTTTCTTGGGGTAAATTCTATTTTGAGTGCCCCGAGTTCTACTGCCCATTTTAAAATTCGTCCTGTTGAGTCTCGGTTCCTTAGGATATCTCCAAGTGGAAAATCTGTTACGACGACTACTTTATGATCTTTAAAATAATGTCTGAGCTTCCTTGATGTTATTAGTATTGCGTAGAGTAGTTTCTGCACGTGTGGATATCTCACTTTTGATATTGTGAGTACTTCACTTATGTAGTAGACTGGCCTTTGTACTTTGTAGATGTGCCCTTGTTCTTCTCTTTCAACCACGATGGCTGTGCTTACTACTGAAGTTGTTGCAGTAATGTAGAGCATGAGGTCTTCGTCTTTCTTTGGTGGTACTAATACTGGAGATGTACTGATATATGCCTTTAACTTGTCGAAGGCTTCTTGTGCTTCTTCGTTCCAAGTGAATTTGTCTGTCTTCTTTAGTAATTTGAAGAAGGGTAGGCCCTTTTCCCCAAGTCTAGAGATGAATTTGTTGAGTGCTGCCATGCAACCTGTTAGCTTTTGTAGATCTTTGATATCTGCAGGTGGGCCCATATCGGTTATTGCCTTGATTTGTTTTGTGCTTGCTTTGATTCCTCTTTGGCTAACTAGAAATCCGAGTAGTTGTCCTGATGATACGCCAAATACATACTTGTTGGGATTGAGTTTCCACTTGTATTTTTTGAGATTGTTGAAGGTTTGTTGTAGGTCTTCAATCAGGGAATCCGGGTTCTTTGTTTTGACGACTACGTCATCCATATATGCTTTTGCGTTCTTTCTAATTTGATCGCCTAAACAAGCCTGAATTGCTCTTTGGTATGTTGCTCCTGCATTTTTGAGCCCAAAAGACATTGTTTTGTAACAATAGGCGCCGAAAGGTGTGATGAAAGAAGTCTTGCTTTGGTCTTCTTCTTTTAGTGCGATCTGATGATATCCTGAGTAGCAGTCTAGAAAGGATAACAAAGCTGATCCTACTTTGTGAGTCCACTATTTGATCAATTCTGGGTAAACCGAAAGGATCTTTAGGATAATGTTTGTTGAGGTTCATGTAGTCGACACACATGCGCCATTCATCCGTGTTCTTTTTTTTGTGTACCGTAACGGGTTTGCCAACCAATCTGGATGTAAGATTTCTTTTATGAATCCTGCCGCTAGTAGTCGGGCTATTTCTTTCTTTATTGCTTCTTTCTTGTCTGGTGAAAAATGTCGTAGCCTTTGCTTGATCGGTTTTGCTCCTTTGTTGACTTCAATTTTGTGCTCAGCCAACTCCGTTGGGACTCCAGGCATATCAGCCGGTTTCTAGGCAAATATATCTTTGTTGTCCCGTAAGAAGTTGGTGAGCGCGAATTCCTATTTGATAGGTAGATGTGCACTGATCGTGGCAGTCTTGGATGGATCGCCTTGTCCCTAGATCAATCTTTTTGGTGCCTTCACCTTCAGCTTGTTGTGAGGGTGCTTTGTTTTTTGGCTGGGATCTCTAGTTCTTCTGTTTTTATTTCTCGCAAATCGCCGAGTTGATTTCGCCTTTATACTTTTGAGGATATCTCAGATAGCTTGCACATCGCATTCGTAGGCTCGTTTTAGGTCTCCTCTGAGAGAAAGTACTCCGTGTGGTCCTGGCATTTTGAGTAGTAGATATGGATAGTGTGGTATAGCCAAGAATTTTGCTAGTGCTGGTCTTTCCAATATTGCATGATATGATGATTCAAAATCTGCAACTTCGAATTTAATGAGTTCTGTGCGATAATTTGTAGGATTTCCAAATGTTACTGGTAGTGTAATTTGTCCGAGAGGCATAGCTAGTTTCCCGGGTATTATTCCGTAGAATGGTATACTTGTAGACGTGATCATGTTTGAAAATTCTGGTCCCATCTTCTTCAAGGTGTCTGAAAATATGATGTTAAGTCCTGCTCCTCCATCAATGAGTACTTTGGTTACTGTTATGGCGGCAATTGTTGGTCCGAGTACTAATGGATATAGTCCTGCGTTCCCAACACTTGTCCATTGATCTTCACGTGAAAACTGAATTGGATATTGAGACCAGTTTAAATATCTGGGTGTTGTTGGTTCTGCTGCCATGATTGTTCGCTAAGCAAGTTTGTCTTCTTGTTTGCTTCTGGAACCAGGGACTCCTGAGAATATTACTGATACTGTTGCTCTTGGATTTTAAAATCCGTTGTCGATTGGGTTGTCTTCTTCTTTCTTCTCTCTATTTTCTTCTTTGTCTTGTTTGTCCTTCTTCATATATCTTTTTTGGAAGATGCGACACTCTCCCATATGGTGAATTCCTGTTGGGTGATAGATGCATTTCATATTTTCCAGATCTTCAAACTTTCTTACCGGGTAGTATTTTTTTCTTTCTGTGGAGGCCACCATATTGTCTCAATATCTCTTTTTGTTGTGGTACTCCTGTCTATTGTCTTGGTTGTTCCATCTTCTTGAGTTGTCTTGGAGTCTTGAGTTGTCTTGGTATCTCGAGTTGTCTTGGCTGTTCCATCTTGGGTTGTTTTGATCGTTCGAGTTGTTTCTTCTATCTGTGTTGTTTCTTCTTTCTCGAGTTGTTCCCCGTTATCCGAAATCTTTCTCGCGTCTTCTCTTCTGCCATAATCATCTTTTCAACTGTTCTTTTGAACTCGTCATTTGTTCGTGGATTTTCTTTGCAGAAGTCGTGAAACATCCATCTTACTTTCAAAACCATACGAAAATGCTTCTATTACTTCTCTCTTGATGATGTCGTGCACTTGCGCTCTGAGCTCCCCAAATCTTCTATAGAAGTCTCTGAGGCTTTCTCCTGGATTTTGTTTCAATCCCTTTAATTCAGCTCGTGTTATTGGGTGGATGAGTATTCCTGCAAAATTTTCACAGAAAGCTTTCTAAAGATCGCCCCATGTTTTGATGGATCTGGGACGTAACTTGTCGAACCATTGAAGTGGTAATGTTTCCAGTGCCATTGGAAAAAATAGTGCTTTAATGTCATCATCTCCTCCGGCTAGTTCTATTGATTGAGAGTAAATTCAAAGCCATTGCATTGGTTCTGTCTTGCCATCATATTTTGAGTGATTGGATGGTTTGAATTTGTGAGGTAACTTGACTGTAAGTAGTCTTCCTGCGAAGCAAGAAAATCTGTTGGGTACTTTTTCTGGCTTGTAGTCGGAGTCTGCCTGACTGTCGTATCTTGAAATAACCCTGGGAGGGCTTCGAGGTGGTGTTGGTAATCTCCCTCTATTTTCTCCTGTTCTCTCGATCCAATCATGATATGGTTGAGTTCTTCTGCTATGGTTTGGAGTTGATAATCTTTCGAACACGGAAACTCTCCGAGTTCTTTGACTTGTCTGTTCAGATGGTATATGACGGGGAGGTACTCGGTCATCTTGTATTCTTTGCGCGGTATCTCTGAGTAGATTTCTAAGCCTGGCTTGTTCTTCACTTGGTCGTTGTATGGCGTCAATTTCATTGATTAATTATTGTATCTTGTCAACTGGATCAAGTCTGGTTCTTGCTGTAGCTCTTCTTTCTTTGGCTTCTTTCTCGGCTCTTTTTTGGTTGTACTCGGCTAAGTCCTCTTCGTATTTGCGCCATGCTTCCCTGCGTTCCTGAACTCGGTTTCTTCTTCCCCCTTTTTCTTATTTCTTCTTTCTCTCGCTGCCCTCTGGCTGTCAGTTTCCCCTTCTTTTGTGGTAGAGTTTTATGGGATATCCGCTTCTGATTCTTCTGAAGATCTGTAGTCGGGTTGGATTGGCGGTACCAAGGGTTGCCTCATCATGAACACCTCTTTGTGTTTACTGAGTGGATAGCCAGATTCTCCCTCTTCTAAGGGTTTACCATATTGAAAAGGAAAGGGAGGTGGAGTTCTTATCTTGTTTGAGGACGTTCCACTGGGCGAGATCGTAGGATTCCATTGCCTTCTGAGTGAGATTTTGATATATCCGTGCCGAGTTGTTGAAACCGTGGTAAAAGAACTCGGCTTGTCTTGTAGATTTGTGTTTCCAGTTTCCTCTGGTAGCTTAAGTTTTGAAAAAATCTCTTGTATCTTTAGCTCGGGTTCTTGAAGTAGTCGACTATGGAGAATTCCTTGATCGTCTGCTTCGCAGACCCAGCTTCCGAAGACAAAAGTTGATCCTGGTGGAAAAATCATCGTGTGTAGGTCCGTCGAGCCTTTGACGTTGATTTCGCTGAAGGCCACTACCTGGCGTGCCAGCTGTCGGTGTTTAGCCACCGATAGCCTGCCACAGGGTTCCCGTAGCAATTGATTCGGACCTCGGTGAATAACTAGAACTCGGCGGTTTCACGCAAGAGACACTCGGTTTATCCTGGTTCGAGCCCTCGTCGTCGAGTAAAAGCTCTACTCCAGTCGGCCTCGGCCTTTTGCGTTGGATTGATGTGTGATTGTGTGTTGTTTGTCTTGTTACAAAAGAGGGTGCTCTGACTCCTTTTTATGAGAGAAAAGGAGCCAAAGCTACGGTTTCTAATCCTAGTCGGACTTATAGGAAGAGTTCCGCTCCTATTACAGAAGTTACTTTCTATTTGCCTAACTAGGATGATCCGTTATCTATTCGGATCCGACCTTCTTGCTTTTGTCCTGACGGGAGCCGTGCTGGTGAATAGCCGTCTACGTCCCGTATCGACAGCGCATGGTCATGACATAACCGTGCCGCCCTCACCGAGCTTGTCCTCATCGCGGTGCCTCGAAGCGGGATGCCACCGTGTCCTGCTCCTTCATTATCAGTGGAACAACACAATGTGGTACCATGTAAACAAAGTGCACCCAACAAGCAGTATAAGACTATGAGCGGAGACATAACAAAAATGTGGTCCATCTAATGAAGGGAGAAGTGAGACATTAGATTTGGTGACGATGCCCTCAACGCAGACCATGGTGCCGATCAAGGAGGACATGAGATCCTTGGTGGCACGGATCAGTGACATGGACGAAGAAGGTTCGGACCGTCTAGCATTGGGATGGCATCTACTGAACCTCCTCTTGGTTGAGTAGCATGAACAAGGCCTCCTATGGGTTCTCCATCAAGTGTAAGGGCTATGGGCCAAGTTTGGGGGCCATAGGATACAAGTGTAGGTCAACCGACCTGAACTTGGGTCACCCGACCTTTCCCTAGTTCATTTCTAGCCCGACACATATTGCAAACTTCCGGAAGTCATAACTTTGTCACCCAGACTCTAAATGGAGTGTACTAAAACTTGATTTCATGTATCTTGATGAGCTCTACGATATGGTGAAGTCAAAATAAGCATAGGATGAAATATTTTTACTATGAATGCAGCCACCTAGCTTGTACCTACACTTATATAGTCATCACAACTTGTGGAAATGGTTAGAAATAAGCCCTATGACTATGGTTTATGTTATTTATATCACCAAATTAGGTATGGTTGATGGTATAAAATAAGGTGTTAAGTACCATCAAGAATATCATAGGATCTAACTCACCCATTATACTCCCAAGTTATCAAATTTTATCAATAATTCATTCATTTGGGTGTAATTATGCTTAAAATCCTATCTCAGTATTCCAATGTTTTCCAGTGATGAAAAATATAAATAATGATGCCGAGAATCAGGGGTGGACCCAGCACTAGGGTAGCCCAGGCCATGGCCCTAGTCGTGGACCATGAAACTAGGGAGCAGATCTTCAGATTTTGGCCCATCAAGTAGCCCAACACTAAGCCTAGGAAGGAGTATGCCAGTAGAACGCATGGTGCTTCAGTCGCTTGGTCTCCGACTCTTCTTCGCCGCAACTTGCATCGCCACTCGCGATCTCTGTCGACCACCAGTGGCTGCTGCTCGACAATACCCCAGACGCCCACACTATCTAGCTGGGCAACGACCGCCGACAGCTGCCCCTTGCCACCTCCGGTCCCCCTCCACGGTGGCGCGGCTCTGGGCGCTGGCCAATCGCCTGTAGCGTGCTGCCTGCTACGGCACTGTTGCCGCCTATCGGCAAGCGAGCAGAGCGTCTGAGTGAGCTTCCCTTGTTAGGTTTGGATCTAAAACTAGTTTTGGGTTCCAAATTTCTCTTGATTTGCAAACTTGGCTTGAGAGTAATTGTTTTATGTGACGGACATGCATATATACTATATACTATATACTATATACTATATACTGTAGCTTTTGGTTTTTGGCAGCTAGGATTTGGCTTAGTCTTGACCAAATCCTAGGTTTGACACTGTCTAGAATACTTCCGGTTGTCGGTGTTTAACCACCGATAGCCGCCACGGGGTTCCGCAGCAGTTGATTCGGATCTCGGTGAATACTAGAACTCGGCTGTTCACGCAAGAGATACTCAATTTATCCTGGTTCGAGCCCTCGTCGTCGAGTAAAAGCTCTACTCCAGTCGGCCTTGGCCTTTTGCATTGGATTGATGTATGATTGTGTGTTGTTTATCGCTGTTACAATGAGGGCGCTCTGGCTTCTTTTTATGAGAGAAAGGAGCCAGAGCTTTGGTTCTAATCCTAGTCGGACTAGTAAAAAGAGTTTTGTTCCTATTACAGGAGTTACTTTCTATCTATCTAACTAGGATAGGACGTTATCTACTTGGAATCGGTCCTCTTGCCTCTGTCTTATGGGTCCGCTTGGATGGGAGTCATGTTGATAGGGAACCGTCTCGGTCCCGCATCGATAAGCCCCGAGCATTTCAATGTAGAACTCAGCAGACGACTTGTTCCTTGAGTGATGCTTTGAAGTGGTCTTTTTTGAAGACTTCCCCTCTTTTTGTTGTGCACCGCAGGTGCACTCATTGAGTGTAGCCTCCGAGCCTCTTGATATTTATTCGTAAATAGCTGGAGGGTCTTGAGAAGAAAAGAAAAAAGTTGAGGGTGTATACCCTATAGCCCCCGAGCCTTCTTCCGAGTTGTTTTCGTAAAAAGAAGTCGGATGATGGCTTTTGATCTTGTTTGGGTATTTCTTGAATGCTTCTTTCCATTGTGCGCCGAAGGTGCACTCAATGAGTGTAGCCCCCGAGCCTCTTGCTATTTGGAACAAAAAGATGGAGGGTCTTGGAGAGAAAGTAGATTAAAGCTGTAGCCCCCGAGCTTTTTCCGAGTTCTTTTTGGAGGAATCGGACAAAGGCTCGTGACTCTCTTTTTACTGATTTGTCCTTGACTACCCTTTATGTCTGCTCTTTTATGGTTGGGCGTTGGCAGCTGGCGCAGTAAAGGCTGTACGCTTTTACTGTGAGGGGATATTCTCAGGATATGCTTCTTTACTGCGCTCTTTACTGTCCTCTTTTAAGTCTTGTCAGTGTTTCTCTGTTTGGGTGAACTTGGTCTTTGTACGCCGATCTTGTCCTATAAATAGGTCTTATCCCTCGTTTGTTTTCAGTGCCTTGAAGTATGCTTCTTTCTGTTCTTGTGAAGATGATTGTTTGCGAGATGGATCAGCCCTCGGGCTTCTTTCTTTTTCTTCCATTATGGTCTTTTTAGTGGGTAGAAGAATTTTTGAGATAGGGATTAGAGGCAGACTAGTCCCGGAGTAGCATTGTGGTTGGAGGCTCGTTCTGGTAGGTAGAAGAAGTCTTGAGATGTGCCTTGTGCTGGGCCATTTTGCAGTCTCAGTTCTTCTTTTCCACTCTGCCGGACATATGCTCTATGTGGGAGAGTCGCCGAGCCGCATGGTCCTTTAGTTGTCCGGTGCAAATCAGCGGCCGCCCCACGTAGAGCTGGAGCCCTCTTGTTCATATGGGGTCCGATTCAACTTGTGGCTGGAGAGGCCCGATGTGATGCTTGATACATCAGTGCTACTTGAATGCACTGTGTTGGTGTATCTAGGTTACTTTGGATCTGCTCGGCAACAGCTATCACCTTGTTTGTCTAGGGGTTCTGCGTAGTTGTTTTCTATGGCAGAATTCTACTGGGTTCCTTGTAGCTGTTATTTTAGTTTTCTTCTGAATTCGATGGGTCTTGTAAGACTTGTATCCTTGTACCTTGTAAGTTCTGATGAAAATATAAGTTCCTTATTTTAGTTCGAGCTGTTTGAGCTAAAAATGCTGGTTGTCTGCCTTCGTGCTGACTTGTTTTGGTTGTGAAGCTGGCTGTCTGCCTTCGTGCTGACTTGTTTTAGCTGGGAAGCTGGTTGTCTGCCTTCGTACTGACTTGCTTTGTAAATCCGGCTTCATTTGTGTTGGGGTCTTCCTCATTTTCTTTCTGTTAACGGGGTTGGATTTTACCGTTGACGAGTAACGGGATTAAGGCCGTTATCCCAGGTTTTGGGGAGTTTACTGGGCCTTTCCTGTTATTGCGCTATGTATCCGTTGGTTTTTTACCGTTGCTCTGTTAAATGGGCCTTAAGCCAGGCCCTTTCTTAGTCTTATAAATTGGTGTTCAGGGTGGCCGTTCTCCTTCTTCTCCTTGCTTCCGCATCCTGAAACCCTAGAGAGAAAAAATCCCCAATCTGTTCTTACTGCTTGTTCTTGCTGTGCTCCTTCCGTCCGCTTGCTGTTGCTTGATCGTTGTATGGGGAGGAAGAAAACTGCGAGCATGAAGCAGGTTGTTGACAAGCCTGTTCTTGAGGAGGAAGTCGACGAGCTGTTGAATCTAGAGTTTGCCGCGATGAAGGTGACCGTGAAGTCCTTCCCTGCTCCGACTACTCAGGAGAGGCATCTGGCTGAGTTGGAGGAGTGGGGGATGATCCAGTCGAAGGATTTGGCTGGCTGGTCCGCGCCTGGTGAGCATCGCGTTCCCGTTCCCCGTCCTAGGGAGATTGTTCTTTTTATTTCTTTTGTTCGCGCCGGGCTTTGCCTTCTGGCGTGTACTTTTCTTTACAACTTTCTTCGCTATTTCTGTATCTCTCTTCATGATCTCACTCCAAGTGGGATCCTTCACCTTTCTATTTTTGTTCACTTCTGCGAGACTTTTCTTGGCATCCCTTCTTCTTTGAATCTGTTCCGTTTTCTTTTCCGTCTTAAGCCGTAGCCCCGCTCAGATTCCCTCCACGCCCTTGGTGGATGTGGGATCCAATTTTGGCAGGGGCGTAAGTCGAGCCACTTCTTTGAGTATGATCTTGTTGAGTCCGTGAAGGACTGGCGTTTCGAGTAGTTTTATGTTGGGAATCTTGGCGGTGATGACGCTACCCCGGCTCTGGAAACCTACTCTGGAGTTCTGCCCATTCCTAATGATCGGTGGGAAAAGGAGCAGCTTAGCGCTGTCGAGTTGTTGCTGCTTCAGCCGCTTTTCAATAGGATTAGCAACCTGAAGCAGAACGGCTTGTCAGGCTTTGCCATAGTGGCTAGTTATCTTCACCGCCGAGTACAACTTTTGAAGGCTCGGGAGCATTTTGGCTTCGAGTACTCTGGCGCCGAAGATCCATCTCGTATGGTGGCCACTACCGAGTTGTCCGACGATGAGGTGCTTCTATGCCTCAAGAAGATTTTGAAGGGGGCCACGGTGGTCCTGATGATTGGCTTTGAGTACTCTGCCGATAATCCTCTCCCCGCTGTAAGTAGATTGCCCTGCTTGTTTTTGTATCTCCGAGTACATTTTGATTCTATCTGACTTGTTTTTGTGTCTTCGTAGCCTTTTGGCAGGGGGTTTTCTGTTGATGCATCTCTCTTTGTTGATGGAGAGATTGCTCCTCTTCCAGAGCCTCCGGCTGTCAGCCATAAAGTGGTTGATGGCCGGGTTGTTCTGCCGGGTGTTTCCGAGAAGGAAGACGTTCTTTAGTATGTCCCCTACCAGCCGGTGGTCGTTCCTCGAGTTACTCGCTCTAAGAGGCCTACGGCTGGTGGGACTTCTTCTTCTGTGTCTCGGAAGCGGGCGCGTTCTTCTTCTCCTCAGCCTTCAGGTAACATTCTAATAGGTGAGAAATTTCTTAATTTTGCTGTGTTTTTTTTCTTTTTGTGAGAGGTTTTGATCCTCATTTCTTGTTAGATGGTAACACGGTCCTCCTGTATGAAGATGAGACTGAGGATGTTGATGACTCTCCCCTTCTTCGCCGGTATGTGCCGTCTTGTTTTTGTTCTTTTGTGTCCGGGTTGGTTTTTCTTCTGTTGATTTTTTTGACTTCTGGCTTTGTTTCTGCAGCCCCCGGAGAACTTCTACTTCTTCCCCGGATTTGGGAATTTTGCCGGGTCCTTGTTGGCGTTTCTTAACGCATCACCAAGTTTGGACCCCTGGTGACAACGCTAGAAATGCAGTTGACATTCCTTAACTTCACTACTGAGAATAGATGTAAGTCTATCCCCGGTAATAAGTAAGAAATGCTTGGGGTGGTGTACCTCAGTTACCATATCACTAGATTAGCCATGGTACTAAGGCACACCTCACCAGCTATTCCCTTTACCGCTACTAGTGATATACCTCGGATGATAGTTTCAGAATAGCATGGCACGGGCACTGTGGCATACCAAGACTATTCTTATCTCTATTAAAAGAGTTATGTCCCCAATAACGCTAGGACTATAGCCTTAGCTGCTAGTGCCTCGAAGATGCTATACGGCGCACTTTCAGCATTCCTTGACACTAGGGCTAAAACTATATTCCTAACTACAGTAAAGAGGTAACGGTGATCCGGTAAACCTTTGCAGTTTTGGATGTTACTCGGCAAGCGCACGGAATTACCGTTGTAGCATTTCAACCCGGAGAAATTCTAGGTGTCGTATTTATATTTTCCCAAAGGAAGGCTAGTGTTGATTTTAGTATGAAACCATAATCAAGAATATTATACGTTGTATGAAAGATAGACCAATGTTCATAACAGGGGTAAACAATACGGTTTTCATGATAGTGGACACACACATACGAATAGACGTCTCTCAAGTGGAGAAAGATGAATGAAGCATAAAGAATAAAATAATAAAGAATAAAAGAATATCCTACAGGAGCAATGGTCCTAATACAGCTAATGTCTAGATAGTGGATAGTCATACAAATACATGAATCAGAGCTAGAGCTGTGTTTGCGATGGATCGGAAGACCACCGGCCGCCGGTCCGCCAAATGAGATGGGTGGTAATTTAGACTCCTACACCATAGCCGAACGTGGGGGATTACGAAGGGACGGACAGGGCTATCACCACCTGCTGCCTACCCCCTCATCCGTGGACTATGAAGTGCAATCACCGGCTACCCTATGCCTGAGCACCATGCCCGTATATAAAATAGCTATCCAAGCCCCCCGGGTCTCTCACCCTACGGATGAACAAGTAAAGAACTTAGATGTTGTGCGATGAACCACCAACCCGCACACAACTCTATTCTTAATCATCTAAATGTATGAACGGTTAAGAACGGAGCTCTATATGCTACGAACATGATATGAACACTATGAACTAGCAAGCATATCATGAACAAGGCATATGAACTAGAAGTTCTATGTTCTATGATCTAACCACACAAACTAGTACCTAGTTCATCTACACAAACTAGTGCCTAGTTCATCTAACAAGATCATAGCACTAGAACTATACTCTAATTCTAGAACATAGCTATATTGATAAAAAGAGAAGAAGAGCATAATGGAAAGAATAGTATTCATACTAAAAGTAGCCAAGATGTCTCCTCCTCTTATAAGTTAAGCCTTGCTCCTCTACTACTACTAAGGATAAAGAGAAAAGTGGAGAGGTACACTTGAGAGTATAAGTGGGAGGTGTAGTGTGTTGTGTTTTGAAATGAGGAACTCCACCCCTTGCTTTATACTAGGCCTAGGTTGGTTCGGGGGTAGGGGCAGTAATGACCGGCCAAACCAACTTCCAAACCACCTCAGCAAACCACCACAGGAAGGAGGGCCCACCTGGGCGAGCCAGGGGTGCGGCCGCACCCTGGTGCGCCCGCACCAGGGGTGGCTCCCCTTGGCACCGCCTTTGGCAGGTGGGCTGTGGGCTGGACCTGGACCTTGGTTCTGGTGGTTGCTAACCCAGTTTTGGAGTTCTTGATGGGATTTTCTTTATTTCCCCCTTTTCGCCTTGCCGGAAAGCGTATTGATGCTCCAATACAAGTGGAAATAGGTCAATAGTAAAGGTATATGTGAATATATCTATGATAATTCTCTCTTTTTGGATAATAGTTGGCGGTTAAAGTATGTCGGTAATCACCGCCAATAAAATCCCCCAAGCTTACCCTTTGCTCGTCCTCGAGCAAAGCTAAGAACTTGGTTGTTGATCGGGAGTTGCTACAATGCCGATTATGTTTCACAAGTGCCGGGATTATCACAAAGTTTTCTTCCTTGATTTAAATAAATTGGTTTTCATACTCATCCTTTTCACTTGTCACTTGTGGGGCTTATAGCTATCACTTTATCTTTAGGTTGGTATTTTAGCAAGAGAGGTAGACATAGATTTTATATACATTCTACTCTTTTGAATTGCTTTCTTGCCGTAGTTTGTATTTTTGTATGAAGAACAATGTCAAATGATGAGATCATAGCAAATTACTAAGCTATACACTTTGATCGGAGGGCAAGTTTATTATTATTTTTTTCTTTTTGAACTCCTATGTATAACTTTCTCTTTTCTGTCTTTCTGAGAAGTGAGGGCTATCTCTCTGGCGAGTACTTTTTGTATCCATTTTTTTCGCTCGGGCGGGTGTCTTTGCACCCCTTGTTTTATTCTCTCTCTTCTTTTTTTTGGCACATACCTTTTTGGTATGGCATCTTTTATTGGCTCATGCTTCTTTGGCATGGCATCTTTTCATTTTTATAGCCCACACTCTCTTTTGACTTCTAAGAGAGAATCAATACATAGAGAAGCAAAAATTGATTTTTATTGTGTATGTGAATTCCGATCATGGGTGCATAACAAAGCAATCTACTTTAGATCATATCAAAGGACTCTGGTTGTTATTTATTTTTTAAGACTCCAGTATTCAAGCCTTTCTTAGAGTAAGATTGTAACAAATTCTTAATCATACCAAATCAAGCTTAATACCATCCCTAGACTAGATCAAGCTCTATGCATCCCACTAAGTTTTCAAGTTTCTAGAGTGAATATTTTAAAACCAATAAACTTAAACCTTGGAAGAAGACTAAGTCATAAGCTAGGCACAGATGAATCATAAGACAGAGCAACTATTCATCATTTCAACACGGGAAAACTATGCATAGGAGTATTCACATATTTGGAGTGGAATTCATTTTCATCATTTTTTATTTTTTTTTAGAATTTAAAAATGCATATGCAGGAAAAAGGGAATATTTAGGGATAAAAAAGCAAATGCAATGATACCTGAGTGGGGGGTCTTCCTCCAAGCTGGCTTGCAACCTAGCCTCCAGGGTTGAAACCCTGAGACTCCAGAAGGCCCGCTGCTGCTCATACTGGATCCTCATTTGTTCGTTGAGGTGGGCCCACTGTTGTTGCTGCTCGGTCTGCCACTGCTGGTGATGCTGATGGTGCTGTTGTTGCCACTGTTGATTTTGGAGTTGCCATTATTGTTGTTGGCGGTACTGCCGTGCCGTCTCCTCCTGAAACTAATCAGTGCAGATCACAAGTCCGCTCAGCTGAGTGTGGAGCGTCTCCAATGTGACTGACTGGTGTGGTGGTACATAGGGTGGCATTCCCTTGGAGTCCGAGGAGTGGTGGTGGCTTCCCCAAGCCTCATCCCCAGCCTGCGGTACCCCCGATCCTCCAGCCTCATATGGGTGCGGAGTATGCCCCCAAGCAGAATGCATTTCAGGAGTATATCCTGGTGTGTGCATTGCTGGGAGATACCCTGGCTGCCCCATTGGTGAGAAGAAAGGGGGTGGCGTTGGCTAGGGTTGGTGTGAGCTCGATGCTTCCCCTCTTTGAGTGGTACTCCGGGTTGACCTGCCAGAAACACTTCTACTAGCTTTCTCTCGTGAAATGATCGGAAGGGTTAGTTCAATACATTTGTACAATCGAAGATCCGGGTTAGGTAACCGGATTTCGAGTGCACCTCCAGGAGAGTATAAAAGTTCACCGGCTGCATTCTTTTTCAAGTGGTGCCCATGTATAAGAGAATCTTTGGTTATCATTACTCTAGGAGTAGGAATATCGAAGAAATCAGACAACTCCTTTCCTTCTTAAGCATCGACGGCCGTAAGGACACGAGTTATTAGGAAGGTACATGGGATAGTAGTTGTGTGTGAAAAGTAGCGTAGCCAGTGAGCAACTATTTCTCTAACAGGGGCAACTTTTATTTTCTTTACTATCGCATATAGCAGTTTTAGCTCATCACTATAAAAATAGCGGATATCCTCTCTAGCAAACAAGGTCATGGCCATCCACTTATGCATGAATCTAAGGGTAGGGTGATGGATTTGAGCATTTCTAGGTTGGAACTTGCCGGTTTGAACTTCCTCCGAAATTTCTTCCCAAAAAGAGAAACGGTTGAAGTTGCTTAGGGTACGATCAAGATAAAGAGAGCATTTCTTATTAAACCCTAGATGTTGGCTAAGATCCTTCCACAAAACAAAATATTCAGTTTGAAACATGCGAAAGCTAATTCCACCATCTACCTCTTTTAAAGTGCACAAGAATTGCATGGTAAGAAATTGAGAGCCCGTTTCCCACACCGGATCAATACCTTCCCACCCGACATGCTTCCAAATGAGAGTAAATTCTTCATCCATACCTATTTTTGCGAGGATGTCGGGGTCGTATACCGGCGTGTGGGCATACATGAGCTCCTTGATGAGGTTGTAGGCTTGCTCCTCTCGATCCCCTTCTAGGTCGATGTCGGGCGTGGCATCCATCGGTGCGTGTTCCTCCTCCACGGTCGTGGGAGTTTCTTCATGTACCGAGCTTTCTTCATGCTCGGTGTAGTGGTGAGTGCTCGAGCTCCCCCACGACCGCCTTGAGCGAGACCTTGTCATCCTCTTGACGGCTCCCGTCACCCCCTCCGTGAATCTTTTCATGGTGGGTGGTGAAGCAAGAGCTTGGAGGTGGCTTGCTTAGCGAGGGTTTGCTGCGGGAGCTAAAGTTTCTTGCTCTTGTGTTGCTAGAGTTGGTGAGAGCAAGAGAGAGCTAGAGAGTGAAATGAAAGGGAGAGAAATGGAGAGTGTGTGGGGGTGGAGAACCTCCTCCCAGCCTCCCTCTTATTTATAGGCAGAGCAACCACCATGGAGGGGGAGGGGGCAACGGCCACCTGCACCAGCCGCCGGCAGGGAGCCGTTGGCGCTGGCACGGGTGCGGCTGCACCCTAGTGTGCCCGCACCAGGGGGTGGGCCCGCTTGCTCCCCCCTTTGGTCGGTAGCTTCCAACGGCCACCTCCACTTCCAAACCGTTGGGGGTTCGGTGAGACCCCCAACAGCTCTTTTGATTTTGAATTTTTATTAATTTTTCTTCAAAATTTTTATTTTTGAAAAATTCTGAAAAAATAAGTTTTGAAAATGCCAAATTATTTTGGTGCAGAGAATGATTTTTGCAAGATTTTTCGGTTCTTTCTGAAATACACCAAAATATTCGTTTAATAATAAAACCCTCAATTGAGTTTTTTTTAAATGTGTATAAATTTGATTTATACCGTTTACCTGCGGCGAGGACTCACCCAATTTATGGTCTGGTGGGTTAGACCTACTTTCCTCCTTTATTTAGCTACAAAAGGATTATGGGAAGGTTCTCGGGTTGCCCCGGGATCCGTCCCGTTTGATCGACAGGAATAGCGACAGCTATTTGAGCTAACTGGGATTCTATCATTTTGTTGAAGCTCATTTGATTATTAATGGCAGAGAGAGAGGTTTTTTTATTTTTGTGTTTAAGTTTTCAAACATTTTATCATTATATGACAACTTTTTGTTTAAATTTTTATTTACTTTTGTTTGGCCTAATACCAAGTCTGGGGAAGGTTGGTTCGAATTATAACTGGAATTGAAGTTCGAATTACCTCCTTGTTGGCGGGGTTGATTATTCCATCCGCCATTATTTTGTTGGCGATACCCGTTGCTACTGTTGTTGATGTAGGCAGCTTCTTCACGGGTTTCGAAGCAGTCATTCCCCGAGTGGCCAACATTGCCACAGACTTCACACGTTATGTGTGAGTCTATAGCCTGGACGTAACCCTTCTTCATGGCCTCTTTCTCATGGGCTCGTTCGTCTAATCTTTTGAGTAGTATGTCCATTTTTGCGACAAGCATATCTGCCTCCTTGACGGTATGCATGCCTTTTTGTTTTTGTGACTGGGACCCTTCCTCCATCCTTGATTGGACAGGATTTTCTCAATCAGGGTCTTTGCTCCAGTGATAGTGAGGGAGAGGAATGCTCCTCCAACTGCAGCATCAAGATGACTTTTCGACATGGGGATTAACCCCTCATAGAAGGTTTGTAGGATCATCCAATCTTCCATCCCATGATGTGGGCAGGCTTGAATGTAATCTTGAAGCCTGTCCCATGCTTCGGGAATGTTCTCCAAGCTGCTCTGCTGGAACGATGTGATCTTCCCTCTAAGGGCAGTTGTTTTGCCTAGAGGGAAGAACTTCGCAAGGAACGCCGCTGAACACTTGGCCTAGGTATCAACAGCTTCCCGGTCCTTGTAGAACCACTGTTTCGCCTTTACCGTGAGGGAGATGGGAAACAGACGGAGGCAGATGGCCTCCGGTGCGACATCTTTTATGACGATGGTGTCACACAGCTCCAGGAACTGTTGGAGATGAGCGTTGGCGTCCTCACTCGGTAAGCCACAAAATGTGCTTGCCTGCACCATAGTGATAAGACCAGTGCGAAGTTCAAAGTTCTTGTCACCAAGGTTGACAGCAGGCCTAGTGGGCACGTTGGCAACATTGAGGACAGAGTACTCGCGGAGTGACTTTCCGGCCATAGCGGTGATCTCGGGTGTGAAAGTGACTGGTTCGGTTGTCGGTGGAGTACTTGAAGAAGAAACGGTACGAGACCGAGTCTTTTTCAAGATAGCCTCTGGATTGCTGGTGAAGTTTTCCGGACAGATCGAACCCAGCCATACACTATCTGTTTTCATCCACAACAGGAGAAAACAAGAAAAGTTATCCTGTATGAACAAAGGTTACTTTTACACAAGTATATTATCCAAGTTTATGTTTTCATATAAAACCTTTCCTAGCCTTCCCCGGCAAAGGCGCCAGAAATGCTTGTTGGCGTTTCTTAACGCATCACCAAGTTTGGACCCCTGGTGACAACGCTAGAAATGCAGTTGACATTCCTTAACTTCACTACTGAGAATAGATGTAAGTCTATCCCCGGTAATAAGTAAGAAATGCTTGGGGTGGTGTACCTTAGTTACCATATCACTAGATCAGCCATGGTACTGAGGCACACCTCACCAGCTATTCCCTTTACCGCTACTAGTGATATACCTCGGATGATAGTTTCAGAATAGCATAGCACGGGCACCGTGGCATACCAAGACTATTCTTACCTCTATCAAAAGAGTTATGTCCCCAATAACGCTAGGACTATAGCCTTAGCTGCTAGTGCCTCGAAGATGCTATACGGCGCACTTTCAGCATTCCTTGACACTAGGGCTAAAACTATATTCCCAACTACAGTAAAGAGGTAACGGTGATCCGGTAAACCTTTGCAGTTTTGGATGTTACTCCGCAAGCGCACGGAATTACCGTTGTAGCATTTCAACCCATAGATATCCTAGGTGTCGTATTTATATTTTCCCAAAAGAAGGCTAGTGTAGATTTTAGTATGAAACCATAATCAAGAATATTATACGTTGTATGAAAGATAGACCAATGTTCATAACAGGGGTAAACAATACGGTTTTCATGATAGTGGACACACACATATGAATAGACGTCTCTCAAGTGGAGAAAGATGAATGAAGCATAAAGAATAAAAGAATAAAGAATAAAAGAATATCCTACAGGAGCAATGGTCCTAATACAGCTAATGTCTAGATAGTGGATAGTCATACAAATATATGAATCAGAGCTAGAGCTGTGTTTGTGATGGATCGAAAGACCACCGGCCGCTGGTCTGCCAGCGAGATGGGTGGTAATTTAGACTCCTACACCATAGCCGAACATGGGGAGATTACGAAGGGATGGACAGGGCTGTCACCACCTACCGCCTACCCCCTCATCCGTAGACTATGAAGTGCAATCACCGGCTACCCTATACCCGAGCACCATGCCCGCATATAAAATAGCTACCCAAGCCCCTCCGGGTCTCTCACCCTACGGATGAACAAGTAAAGAACTTGGATGTTGTGCGATAAACCACCAACCCGCACACAACTCTATTTTTAATCATCTAAATATATGAACGGTTAAGAACAGAGCTCTATATGCTACGAACATGATATGAACACTATGAACTAGCAAGCATATCATGAACAAGGCATATGAACTAGAAGTCCTATGTTCTATGATCTAACCACACAAACTAGTACCTAGTTCATCTACACAAACTAGTGTCTAGTTTATCTAACAAGATCATAGCACTAGAACTATACTCTAATTCTAGAACATAGCTATATTGATAAAAAGAGAAGAAGAGCATAATGGAAAGAATAGTATTCATACCAAAAGTAGCCAAGATGTCTCCTCCTCTTATAAGTTAAGCCTTGCTCCTCTACTACTACTAAGGATAAAGAGAAAAGTAGAGAGGTACACTTGAGAGTACAAGTAAGAGGTGTAGTGTGTTGTGTTTTGAAATGAGGAGCTCCACCCCTTGCTTTATACTAGGCCTAGGTCGGTTCAGGGGGTAGGGGCAGTAATGACCGGCCAAACCGACGTCCAAACCACCTCAGCAAACCGCCACAGGAAGGAGGGCCCACCTAGCCGAGCTAGGGGTGCGGCCGCACCCTGGTGCGCCCGCACCAGGGGTGGCTCCCCTTGGCACCGCCTTTGGTAGGTGGGCTGTGGGCTGGACCTGAACCTTGGTTCTGGTGGTTGCTAGCCCGGTTTTGGAGTTCTTGATGGGCTTTTCTTTATTTCCCCCTTTCCGCCTTGCCGAAAAGCGTATTTCTGTGACCTTTTCCTCTTTTTCTTGTATGTTCCCTGTAAAACAATGATGCTCCAATAGAAGTGGAAATAGGTCAATAGTAAAGGTATATGTGAATATATCTATGATAATTCTCCCTTTTTGGATAATAGTTGGCGGTTAAAGTATGTCGGTAATCACCGCCAACAGTCCTCCTTCTACTGCCTAGTTGTTGGAGGGTTTGAATGAGGTTATGCCACCTCCTCCACCTCGGCCTCTTCTTGCTCTCCGGCGTGCTCCCCGGTAAGGGTTCTTTTTCTCTGAGTTCTTTTTTCCTTTCTTGTGTCTTTTCATCTTAGTTTTATCTTTGTAGGTCGACGGCTGCAGTTTCTTCAACTCCGACTTCTGATTCTGAGAAGACTGTGAGTGTGGAGGTTGCGGGCCAGATAGTTTCTACGCCTGATCCTCAACCGGCTGTGGAGTCGCCTCTGGTGGTGACGGAGGCAGTAGCTGTATCTTCCGTGGCTACGACTTCTGTTCTTCCAGTTGCGGAAGTTGTCGTGGCTGCCAATTCGGGAGGGGAGCAATTGACTGTTGCTCAACCTCTGACTTCTTCTCATCATTGGGTTGAATGTTCTTCTCCTCTGTCTCCTCCTCCTGCTTCTTGGGATATGGTTCGTGATATGAAGTTGGTGCAGGAACTAAAGGCGGAGTTTGATCCGAGTTCTCGCCTTAGGGGACTCGAGTCTGGATGGAACTCTGTCCAGGCTTCTTTTCATTCTTTTGCTCAATAATTCCAGGTGAGTTTTGAATTTTTCCTTTTTTTTTTTTTGCTTAGACTTTTCTTCCTCTTATCTCTTTTCTGTTGTAGGATTATGTCAGTGATTCTGACCTCTTCTTTGGCTCAACTGAGTCACAAAGGAAGTTATTGGAGGAGCTGGCTTCTTTGAAGTCTGAGCTCGAGGCGGAGCGCCAAGGGCGCCAGTTATCAGAGACTGCTCTGCGGGCTCAGATTACTGAGGTTGAGCGGCAGAAGTCGGCAGTTGCTGAGTCTGAGAAGGACTTTTTGAGGAAGCTAAAGATTCTTGACAAGGATTTCCAAGGTACTTTTATGCTTCTTTTATGCTTGTCTTTTTGATATTATTTCTTTGCTGACTTCTTCTTATTTGTTTTGAAGCTTTGAAGAAGAAGTACTCTGAAGAGACAGATGCTCTGAAGCTTGAGATGAAGACCTTCCGCAACGACTCGGAGAAGGTAAAGGAAGATGCTGAAGAAACCCTTGTCAGAGCTCAGTTGATTAGGCGTGGTGCTGATTGAGATCTTTTGCAGGCCAAGGCATCAGTGGAAGATTTGTCAGCTCATCTGAAGGCTTCAGAGGAGAAGTGGTCGGCTCTTTGGGACTCTGTCCGAAAGCTTGCTGACATGTTGAGAAAGCCTGAAGATGCTGGCCTGACTTGGGTTCAGTTTCTCCCTCGGCTGACTAGCCGAGTTGTTGGCTTTGTGAAGGATGGTATCCTAGTCGGCGTCCAAGGTGTCTTGGGACGTATTCGGTTAATTGACCTGAATTTGCCTCTCGAGAGGATCTTGGATGGCGTGGGGACTCCTGAAGCTGAGCGGGCTCTCTCATAGTCTGAAGCCGCCGTCTTGAATTTAGCTCAACAATTTATGGAACTTGTGGAGATAGACTCTGTACCTGTTGGTGGTAGTAGTGGCCAACAGTAGACTTTTTATTGTAGGGATGCTTGGTGCCTTTCTAAGGCTTTTTGTATTAAAATTTCTCTGCTTTGCCTTTGAATTGTTCTCAATCGTGAACCCTTGTGTGAGTTGAATGCCTTATACTCATCTGAATAAATGTCTGATTGTTTCAGGCTTGTAGGTTCTCGTCCGAGTTTTGTAGTTTTTGGGATAGATCGAGTTATTCTTGCTTTCATCTAGGTCTTGAAATGCGCTAAGGTATTTGGGACCTGTGGACCTTCATCCGAGTTCTATAATCTAGAAGTCGGGATCGGGTCGAGCTCTCTGTTGGCTCTCATCTAGGTCTGAAAAGATGCTAGGATATTTCAAACCGTGGGCCCTCATCCGAGTTCTATAGTCTAGAAGTCGGGATAGGTCAAGCTCTCTGTTGGCTCTCATCTAGGTCTGAAAAGACGCTAGAATATTTCGGACCGTGGGTCCTCATCCGAGTTCTGTAATCTAGAAGTCGGGATAGGTCGAGCTCTCTGTTGGCTCTCATCTAGGTCTAAAAAGATGCTAGGATATTTCGGACCGTGGGCCCTCATCCGAGTTATGTAATCTAGAAGTCGGGATAAGGTCGAGCTCTCTGTTGGCTCTCATCTAGGTCTGAAAAGATGCTAGGATATTTCGGACCGTGGGCCCTCATCCGAGTTTTGTAATCTAGAAGTCGGGATAGGTCGACCTCTCTGTTGGCTCTCATCTAGATCTGAAAAGTCGCTAGGATAATTGTGAACTTCTTTTTGATGAACAATAATTTATTGAAAAGAGGTAATACAGATTACAGTATCTTGATTATGCAAAGTATCATCGTAATTGGGAGATGTGCCAAGAGTTCTTAATTGGTGATCCGTGTTCTGTCATCAACTCGTAGGAGCCAGGTCCTGTTACTCTTGCTACTATGAAAGGACCTTCCCAAAGACTGAGAATTTTGTGTCTTCCATCTAGTTTCTAAATTCTTTAGAGGACCAGGTCTCCGGCTTGTAAGGTTCTTGGTTGAATGCTCTTGTCATAATGTCTTCTTAATCCTTGCATGTATCTTGCTGATTGTAATGTTGCGTTGATTCTGACTTCTTCCATACTGTCGATTTCTAGCTTCCTTATCTCCTCTGCTTCACCTTCGTTATATTGTTCGATCTTAGGAGATGTCCAGATTAAGTCTGCTGGTAGTACGACTTCTGATCCATATACCAAGAAGAAAGGCGAGTAGCCAATTGCTCTGCTTATTTAAGTTGTTAGACCCCAGACTACTTTTGGTAGCTCGTCTATCCATTTTGATCCATAATCTTTAAGATCCTCATATAATCTTGGTTTTAGGCCAGCCAGGATGAGGCCGTTAGCCCTTTTGACTTGTCTGTTTGCTTGTGGATGGGTGACTGATGCGTAATCTATGCTGAATCCGTAGTCTTGTGCCCAACTTTTGAATTTATTGGCTGTAAAAGGTGATCCTAGATCTGTGATTATTCTGTTTGGCATCCCAAATCTGTGCATGATTTCTTAGATGAACTCTTGTGCTTTTGCTGAACTGTATTTTACCAAAGGCTTGTATTCTATCTATTTGGTAAATTTGTCGATGGCTATGAAAATATACTCGAATCCTCCTTTAGATTTCTTGAGTGGTCCGACTTGATCAAGCCCCCAGCATGAGAACGGCCATACGGGTAGGATGCATATCAAGTTGTGAGCTGGAACATGAGCTTGTCTTGCGAACATCTGGCAATTTTTGCAGTGTCTGACTAGTTCTTCAGTATCTTTTAGTGCGGTTGGCCAACAAAATCCTGTCCTGAATGCTTTTCTGACTAGTGTCCTTGATGATGCATGATTTCTGCAGCATCCTGAATGCATTTCTAATAAAATTTCCTTTCCTTCTGATGTTGGGACGTATTTTAGTAGAACTCCTGATGACGCTGCTCTTTTATAGAGATTGTTTCCTACCAGGACATAGTTTTTGCTTCTTCTAATAATCCGAGTTACCTCTGCCTTGTTATCTGGTAGTTTCTTTTCTTTGATGTAGTCTATAAATACTTGCATCCAAGTTGGGTTGTCTGAGCTGATTGTTAAGATTTGCTCTTGTTCTGACTTGTTTTCAGGCATTGCCTCGCTGGTCTTTTTGATTGAAGGTTTGGTTAGTTCCTTGACAAAGACCCCAGCTGGCACTTTTGCTCTGTCTGAGCCAAGTTTGGCTAATACATCAGCGGTGATATTTGAGTCTCGTAGTATGTGATGAATTTCTAAGCCCTGAAAATTCTTCTCGAGTTTTTGTATTTCTGTGCAGTAAGTATCCATGTTCTCTTTGGTACAATCCTAGTCTTTATTTACTTGGTTGACGACTACTGCTGAGTCTCCATAGATGAGTAGTTTTTTTATTCCCAGTGAAGTTGCGACTTGTAGGCCATGGATAAGAGCTTCATATTCTGCTTCGTTGTTAGTGGCTTGCCATAGAATCTGTAGAACGTATTTGAGATATTTTCCATCTGGTTGAATAAGTAGTACTCCAGCTCCTGCCCCTCCTAGTTTCAAAGATCATCGAAGTATATTTTCCAATGATCCAGGATGGCATCTAGAGTGGGTTGTTGTATTTCAGTCCATTCTGCAATGAAGTCGCTCAATACTTGGGATTTGATTGCCTTTCTTGGAGTGAATTCGATCTTGAGTGCTCCGAGTTCAACTGCCCATTTTGAGATTCATCCTGTTGAGTCTCGATTTCTTAGGATATCTCCGAGTGGAAAATCTGTTACGATGATGATTTTGTGGTCTTCAAAGTAATGCCTGAGCTTCCTTGATGTTATTAGGATTGCGTAGAGTAGTTTTTGTAGTGAGGATATCTCACTTTTGATACTGTGAGTACTTCGCTTATGTAGTAGATGGTCTCTAAACTTTGTAGATGTGTCCTTGTTCTTCCCTTTCGACTATAATAGCAGTGCTTACAACTGAAGTGGTTGCAGTGATGTAAAGCATGAGATCTTCACCCTTCTTTGGTGGTACTAATATTGAAGATGTGCTGATGTATGCCTTTAGTTTGTTGAAAGCTTCTTGGGCTTCTTTGCTCCAAGTGAACTTATCTATCTTCTTTAGTAGTTTGAAGAAAGGTAGGTCCTTTTCTCCGAGCCTTAAAATAAATCTGTTGAGTGCGGCCATGCAACCTGTTAATTTTTGTAGGTCTTTTATATCTGCAGGTGGACCCATGTTAGTTATTGCCTTGATTTATTTTGTGCTTGCTTCGTTTCCTCTTTGACTGACTAGAAATCCGAGTAGTTGTCCTGATGATACACCAAATACGCATTTGTTTGGGTTGAGTTTCCACTTCCATCTTTTGAGATTGTCGAAGGTTTGTTGTAGATCTTCTATTAGCGAATCCGGGTTCTTTTTTTTTTGACGACGATGTCATCCACATATGCTTCTGCGTTCTTTCCGATTTGATCTCCTAAACAAGTCTAAATTGCTCTTTGATAAGTTGCTCCTGTGTTTTTGAGTCCGAAGGACATTGTTTTGTAGCAATATGCTCCGAACGGAGTGATGAAAGAAGTCTTGCTTTGGTCTTCTTCTTTTAGTGCTATCTGGTGATACCCTGAGTAGCAATATAGAAAAGATAGTAAAGCTGCTCCTACTGTAGAATCCACTATTTGATCAATCCTTGGTAATCCGAATAGGTCTTTCGGACAATGTTTGTTGAGATCGGTATAGTCGACACACATACGCCATTTGTCTGTGTTCTTTTTGTGTACCAAAACTGGGTTAGCTAACCAATCTGGATGCAAGATTTCTCTTATGAAGCCTACTGCCAGTAATTTGGCTATCTCCTTCTTTATTGCTTCTTTTTTGTCTGGTGAGAATCGGCGCAATCTTTGTTTGATTGGTCTTGCTCCTTTGTTGACTTCAATTTTGTGCTCAGCCAACTCTCTTGGGACTCCTGGCATATCAGCTGGTTTCCAAGTAAATATGTTGTCCCGTTAGAAGTTGGTGAGCGCGAGTTCCTATTTAATAGGTAAGTGAGCACTGATGGTAGCGGTTTTGGATGGGTCACTAGTCCCTAGATCAATCTTCTTGGTGCCCTCTCCTTCAGCTGTGGTGAGGATGTTTTGTTTTTTGGCTAGAATTTTCAATTCTTCTGCTCTTACTTCGGCTGTTGCCGAGTTGATTTCTCCTTGGACTTTTGAAGATATCTTTATGGCATGCACATCGCATTCATAGGCACGTTTCAAATCTCCTCTAAGAGAAAGTACTCCGTGTGGTCCCGACATCGAATTTTGCCAGCGCTGGTCTTCCCAATATTGCATGATAAAATGATTTAAAATCTGCAACTTCAAATTTGATGAGTTCTGTACGATAATTTGTAGGAGTTCCAAATGTTACTGGTAGTGTTATTTGCCCGAGAGGCATTACTGGTCTTCCGGGTACTATTCTATAGAACGGTATACTTGTTGGTGTAATCATTTTTGAAAATTCTGGCCCCATCTTCCTTAGGGTGTCTGCAAATATGATGTTGAGTCCTGCTCCTCCGTCAATGAGTACCTTGGTCACTGTTATAGCGGCAATCGTTGGCCCGAGTACTAGTGGGTATAGTCCTGCGTTCCCGACGCTTGTCCACTGATCTTCGCGTGAGAATTGTATTGGATATTAAGACCAGTTTAAATATCGGGCAGTAGCTGGTTCCGCTGCCATGATTGTTCTCCAAGCTAGTTTATCTTCTTGTTTGCTCCTAGAACCAGGGACTCCTGAGAATATTACTGCTACTGTTGCTCTTAGATTTTAAAACCCGTTGTCTGCTGGATCATTGTCTTCTTCCTTCTTCTCTCTATTTTTTTCCTTTTCTTGTCTGTCTGTCTTCATATATCTTTCTTGGAATATCCGACATTCTCCCATTGGGTGAATTCCAGTTGGGTGATAGATGCAATTCATCTTCTCGAGTTCTTCAAATTTTCTGGCCGGATAGAATTTCTTTCTTTCAGTAGCAGCCACTGTGTTATCTGAATATCTTTTCTTGTTGTGGTATTCTTCTCTGTTATCATGGTTGTTCCATCTCCCCGAGTTGTCTTGTCTTTCCGATTTGTTCCTTCTATCTGAGTTGTTTCTTCTATCTTGGTTATTTTTTTCTTCTGCTGTGATCATTTTTTTCGACTGTTCTCTTGAATTCCTCGTTTGTTCGTGGGTTTTCTTTGCAGAAGTCGTGAAACATCCATCTTACTCTCAAGCCATATGAGAATGCTTCGATCACTTCTCTTTCGGTAATGTCGTGTACGTGTGCTCTTAGCTCCCCAAATCTTCTATAGAAATCTCTAAGGCTTTCTTCCTGATTTTCCTTTAAGCCTTTCAACTCAGCCTGCGTTATTGGGTGTATGAGTATCCCCGCGAAATTTTCACAAAAGGCTTTCTGAAGATCTCCCCATGTTTTGATTGACCCTGGGCGCAACTTGTCGAACCATTGTAGTGGTAATGTTTCCAGTGCCATTGGAAAAAATAATGCTTTAGTGTTGTCATCTCCTCCAGCTAATTCTATCGACTGGGAATAGATCCTGAGCCATTGCATTGGTTCTGTCTTCTTGTCGTATTTTGAGTGATTTGATGGTTTGAACTTGTGAGGTAGTCTGACCGTGAGTAGTCTTCCCGTGAAGCAGGGGAATCTGTCGGGTATTTTTTCTGGTTTGTAGTTGAAATCTGCTTGGCTGTCATATCTTGTAGGTGACCTGATGGGACTTCGAGGATGGTTGGGCAGTCTTTTCCTATTTTCTTCTGTTCTCTCAGTCCAGTCGTGAGGTGGTTGAGTTCTTCTGCTGTGGCTTGGGATAGATAATCTTTCGAATGCGGAAACTCTCCGACTTCTTTGGCTTGTCTGCTTAGTAGGTATGCGTCGAGGAGGTACTCGGTCGTCTTGTATTCTTTGCGCAGTAGTTCTGAGTAAATTTTTGAGTTTGGCTTGTTCTTCACTTCGTCGCGGTATAGCATCGATTTCATTGATCAGTTCTTGTATCTTGTCAATGGGGTCAAGTCGAGCCCTTGCTGATGCTCGCCTTTCCTCGGCTTCTTTTTCAGCTCTTCTTTCATTTTACTCGGCTAGTTCTTCTTCGTATTTGCGCCATGCTTCCCTGCGCTCTTGAACTCGGTTCCTTCTTCATCCTCTTTTCTTGTTTCTTCTTTCCCTTGCAGCCCTTTGACTATCAGTTTCTCCATCTCTGGTCATGGAGTCAGGTGGGATATCTGCTTCTGATTCTTCTGAGGATCTGTAGTCAGGTTGGACTGGCGGTACCAGCGATTGCCTGATCATGAATACTTCTTTATGTGCATCGAGCGAGTAGTCGGATTCTTCTCCTTCCAAAGATCTTCCATATTGAAAAGGGAGGGGGTGAGGTACTTATCTTGTTTGTGGATGTTGCCCGGAGTGAGATCATTAGATTCCATCGCCTTCTGGATAATATCTTGATATGTTCGTACCGTGTTGTCGAGGCCGTAGTGAAAAGAACTCGGCATCTTCTGCGTACTTAGACTTAAAATTCTTTCCTCTGTTGGCTTGAGTTTTGAAAAAATTTCGTGTGTCTTCGGCTCGGGTTCTGGAAGTAGTCGGCCGTGGAGAACTCCGTGATCGTCTGCTTCGCAGATCCAGCTTCCGAAGACGAAGGTTGAGCCCTTCGGGAAGAGCATTGTGTGTAGGTCCGCTGAGCCTTTGACGTCGGATTCGCCGAAAGCCCCTACCTGGCGCGCCAGCTGTCGGTGTTTAACCACCGATAGCCTGCCACGGGTCCCACAACAGTTGATTCGGATCTCGGCGAATACTAGAACTCGGCGGTTCACGCAAGAGACACTCGGTTTATCCTGGTTCGAGCCCTCGTCGTCGAGTAAAAGCTCTACTCCAGTCGGCCTTAGCCTTTTGCGTTGGATTGATGTATGATTGTGTGTTGTTTGTCGCTGTTACAATGAGGGCGCTCTGGCTCCTTTTTATGAGAGAAAGGAGCCAGAGCTTTGGTTCTAATCCTAGTCGGACTAGTAAAGAGAGTTTTGTTCCTATTACAGGAGTTACTTTAAATCTGTCGAACTAGGATAGGACGTCATCTACTCGGAATCGGTCCTCTTGCCTCTGTCTTGTGGGTCCGCCTGGACGGGAGTCATGTTGATAGGGAAACCGTCTCGGTCCTGCATCGACACCGGTGAAATGGTACAATGATATTTTATGCGTTTGTAGAATCTTTCATATTTAATTTGCGTTAAAATATACCAATAAAGACTTTAGTCTTGGTTGGTGGCTCTAACTATAACTAATTTTTTCTTTGGTCCTAGGGCAAATTTTAACCGAGACTAAAGATTAAAACCGAGTGTGTATTCTCTACTAGTAATCCTTTAGTCTAGATTGGTGTTCTTAACCAAGACTATAGGTCCTCCAGTGTCCATCAAACTTGGTAGTCCCTGGCGCAAGTCTGCCGGGACTAGTTTGATTAACCGAGGGGTCTAACGGAAGTTTGTAATTATTGTAGCATCTTTATGATTTATCTTTTTCTAAAGTATATATAGTGACCGGTAACGATTAGTATAGAGATTCCTTTGAAGTTACTAATCAGTAATATTAAGATTTGGTAATTATACGCTCACAACGTACGAAATGATGTTTTGGCCTAGTTGACTTTTTAGTTAAAAAACATGTTTGTCGTGATGTCTAGTAAGTGGCAATCAATCAAGACCGTAGAAAACTAGCAAACCAACCAGAGCACACGGTTTCGTGTACACACTGTACTTGTTTGTTGAAAAAACAACATTTCTCGTGCTTCGTGCATGTTTTCACTGGACTTATAAAAATGAAACAATGTGGCCATACACTCATATACTCTCAATGGCGAGTTTAATTATGTTGTTTTCAAAACTGCTATGTTAAGTATAATTTAGTAAAACTTAGATGAAATCCTTACTCTCAATATAAAATTTCATTCTACAGTACTCAACCCCGCATCGTCTCTGAGACAACACGGGGATCCGCCGCCGCCCCCCTCGTGGCCTCCGAGGGCCACCCCGGCCGCCGCCGCCGCCGCTCCCTCCCTAGCTTGCGGTGGCGGCGGCCTCTCCCCTTCCTCAGCCCCATCCTTTCCTCCTCGTCGTCCTCCCCAGATTCTCCCATAGCAGTTCCCTTCCCTCATCCATCTCTATTGACGGTTGCGGCAGGCGACCAGACGGGAGGATCCGGCCCTCTGATGGGTGGTTAAGTCGGCTCCGGGCCTGGGGCAACCGTGTGGGCAACGCCTGCTGCCGGGGCTTCTTGGGTGGTTGGCGGTCAGATCTGGACGGCGACCGATTCCAACGCCCACCGGCCGGTTCACGGGGCGGCAGTTTGGGCGAAAACCCTGCCTGGCATCTTTCGTCGGGCCGGCGGCGGTGGTATTGACCGTGCCACGCACCTTGTTGAAGGCATCGCTGAAGCTGTTGCGCCTGTGGGCGTTCAATAACTAGGTGAAAACCTAGCCTGGTTTCTTCGGGCCGGCGGCGGTGGCATAGTTGGCGTATCATCAAAG
Source organism: Chrysopogon serrulatus (assembly GCA_015844335.1). Taxonomy (NCBI): domain Eukaryota; kingdom Viridiplantae; phylum Streptophyta; class Magnoliopsida; order Poales; family Poaceae; genus Chrysopogon; species Chrysopogon serrulatus. The sequence continues at coordinate 20,734 of JADLZL010006902.1, read as the reverse complement.
TTGTTGTTCGTCAGGGCCGGGATGTCCTACCGTGTGTTACCCTGATGCGCCGCTCAAGACGGAGGTGGCGCTCGATGGCGTAACAGCTCGGCTTTTGGTGGGCAGGCTTGCATCTGCACCAAGAGCTCTGTGCTGTTGCCTTAAAAAAACATCCCGTCTTCAATGGTGGTCGGTGTGCAACGTTTTCAGTACCTTTTTAGGTCTCACAAACGTGTTTTTGGCGGCTTTATCTTGACGTTGGTGATCTTATTCTAGGGAAGTTGTCATCACGTTCGTGATCTTATTCTAGTGGAGTTGACATCACGGAACAAGCCTGTTTGTCGCGTAGGACTACTCGAGCTTCTTGTTGGGGAAGTTTTTTTTTTATTAATTTTTTTTCTTTTTAATTTTTTAGTTATAATAATTTGGCCTAATTGTACCCACGGATAGATGAAGCCGGATAGTTTCTATCCTTTATCTAAAAAAAATAGTTTTATAGGTATTTAATTCCATAACTCATAGGAACTAGTAATTGTATCCAGAATTTCGACCCTAGAAAACTAATTTCTTCTCTCTTCATTAAAACACTGGGCATGTCAAAAAAATACATTAATATAAATAAACCCTCACGCGCCCTGTTCGTTTATCTTATAAGCCGAGCTTATCATTCATTTATATAATATTTTTCTCTCACAGCAAATTAACCTGTTTATATGACCAGCCAAATATTCCGATAAGAGCGAATGTGCTCAAACAATAATTTGCGGGACTGTGACACGCTGAATGGTTGGTAATTGATGTCTATCTGAATTCTGAGTGGCTGTGGTAGCTAGCCTGACCAAATATTCATCAACTAATATTTTATTCAAACACCAGAATGTTCTTTACTACTTCAAAACTGAATTAAATACAACTCAGCCAACATTTTTGTTTTTATCTATAAAGTGCTAAGTTTTACTTGTCAACAGCCACCACATACCTTGTTTAACGTTTATATTTCTCTGAACGATGAAACATTTTAGTTGTCAACAGCTACCACGTATCTTTTTTATCAGGTCCTGCCTAACACGCTTTTCATGGGCATGGAACAGATTATAGCTACTAATGTGAACACACTGTAATACAAAAGGCAATGCTACTTAATTAAGCTACACCATTGCATTATTGGTTTAAATAAACACACGCTCGGAGCTTATTAAACTTGTAAAGAGCTTCGCTCTTGCTCCCCATTCGATTCGTGTCCTTCTTACTCTCCCCTTTCATCTAATAACCATCTTGCAAACGCAGGGTGCTGCTGCAATGTATCCCACCGCCATTTGGCGTTCCTCCTCGTTGCTCCGCCTGCCATTCATTCAGCAAAGCTGCCAGAGGACCAAGGTGAGAGTTCTCGCTAGCTCACTTCCGTGATGCATGCATGGTCAATTGAGGTCATAACGAACTCATACCAACCCTTTTGTCCATGACGTGGTCTACTACGTACCAGACGCAGTTTTCGCTTGATGAGCCCCGGGGTAACAAGGGGACTCACGGCGGCCGGACAGCAGCCTCCACCCTGTGCATGCGCAGCCCCGGTTTCCGGCTGCCGGCGCATCGACCTCAAGCGTGCGCCCCATCGCTGCTGGGCCTCTCTGAGGTGGAGGAGCTCTGGCGTGCCTGGGAGGCTGACCCCTCCTCGGTCGACGAAACATGGGACAGCTTCTTCAGGAGCATTGCCACACTCACACAGCAGGCCTTGGCCTCCTCCTGTACCACCGTCACCGGACACGCGATCAAGGAGAGCATGCAGCTCTTCCTCCTCATCAGGGACGTCCAGGCCAATGGCCACCTGATGGCCAAGCTCGACCCTCTCGGCTTCGACGTACCTGACGGCCTCGACCTTGGGCACTACGGGTTCACCGAGGCCGACCTCGACAGGGAGATCTTCCTCGGCGTCTGGAGGTCGACAACCGGCTTCCTCTCCGAGGGCCGCGCCGTCGTCACCCTCCGCGAGATCCTCGGCAAGCTCCGGCAGGCCTACTGCGGAGCCATCGGCTACGAGTACACTCACGTCCCGGACAGGGACAGGCGCGACTGGCTTGGGCAAAGAATCGAGACCACCGACCCCGTCGCCTACAGCAAACAACGGCGGCTCGCCATCCTCGACAGCCTCATGCGGGCCTCTCGGTTCGAGACCTTCCTCGCCTCGCAGTGCCCCACCACCAAGAGGTATGGCCTCGACGGCGGCGAGGCGCTGATCCCCGGCCTGGAGGCGTTATTCGACAGGGCGGCCGACCTCGGCGTCCAGGACATCGTCATCGGGACGTCGCACAGGGGGCGGCTCAACGTCATGGCTAACGTCCTGCAGAAGCCCATGTCCCAGATTTTCAGCGAGCTCACCGTCGGGCTGATGCCTGTCCAGCTCCAAAGTGGCGAGCAAGGGTCGTCCACGCCCATCTACACCGGCACCGGCGAACTGTACTTGCAGCAGGGCGCCTCCTGCGACCGGCACACCACCACCAGGGATGGCGACACGGCGACGACTCACTTGTCCCTGGTCGCCCATCCCAGCCATCTGGAGGCTGTCGACCCCGTCGTCATGGGCAAGACGCGTGCCAAGCAGTTCTACTCCGACGACGTCCAGAGGACAAAGGTCATGGGCGTTCTCGTCCACGGAGACGGCGCCTTCACCGGCCAGGGCGTCGTCTATGAGACGCTCAACCTTAGTGCCCTCAAGAACTACACCACCGGTGGAACCGTCCACATCGTACTTAACAACAGGATCGCCGCCACGGCCGACGCGAGCGCCGCCGGCAGGTCTTCTCGGTACTGCACGGACGTCGCGAAAGCTCTCGGCGCTCCGGTGTTCCACGTGAATGGCGACGACGTCGAGGCCGTCGTCCATGTCTGCGAGCTTGCGGCTGAGTGGCGCCAGACATTCCACTCGGATGTGGTGGTCGATCTGATTTGCTACCGCCGGTTTGGGCACAACGAAGTTGACGACCCCTACTTCACACAGCCAAAAATGTATCAGGTGATAGGGCCATTCCACTTATTTTTCCTAAATACTATGATCATCCAAGTTTGTTTCAAAGTTTTAAATTTCAAAATCAGTGAACTTGAAATAATATGTTGGGACTCTAAACAGTTTCAAAGTCAGTGCACATGTAGAGGCAGGCGTTTGCATGGAGACCGCCTGACCATTTACAGAGGCCATCTCTACATGTGCCTGCCTCTACTAAATTAGAGATGTTGTTGTCTCCTAATATTGTTTTTTCGTGATAGTGTCAGTTATGATTTATTTTTCTCGTTAGCATTAACAATTTATATTATGTGACAGGTGATTAAGAACCATCCAAGTTCATGTAAGCTTTACACGCAGAAACTCCTAAAGACGTCTGAAATCTCAGAAGAAGACACCAAGAGGATCAGTGACAAGGTTAACAAAATCATGCACGAAGAGTTTGAAAAGAGTAGGAACTATGTTCCCAGAAAGAGGGACTGGCTCTCATCTTCTTGGGCAGGCTTTAAGCCACCAGAGCAGATATCTCTTGTGCAGGATACCGGGTAGTCACACTCTCTGAGTTGATTAATTAATAATTGCTACGCAATGGAATTGTTTCCCTCAAACATCCATCTGATTTCCTGTAATTTTAAAATCCCAAATAAAAACAAGCTTATAGCTAGTCTTGGTATTTGGGGAATAGCACAGGTCACCATTTAAATTTTTCTTACCTGCAGAGTTAAGCAGGAGAAATTGAGGTGCCTTGGACAGGCGATTACTAAGCTTCCTGAAGGTTTCAAGCCCCATAAAGGAGTGAAGAAGGTTTTTGAGCAGCGTGCAGCTATGATTGAGAGTGGTGAAGGTATCGATTGGGCGTTTGCGGAGCAGCTTGCATTTGCCACACTCTTGGCGGAAGGCTATCATGTCAGGTTAAGTGGACAAGATGTTGAAAGAGGGAATTTCAGCCAACGGCACGCTATTCTGCATGACCAAGAAACTGGCGGGCAATATTGCCCTCTAGACCATATTGTGACAAGTCAGCATGATGAGCTATTTACTGTTAGCAACAGGTAATTCTGTGGGATTTATTGTAATAACGGTTAGAAGAGTATATTTGGTCGACTGTGTCAGCAGTTTTTTTTACATTTATGTGTTATATACTGCTTTGCAGTTTACTTTCCGAGTATGCAGTTCTTGGCTTTGAAATGGGTTACTCCATGGAGAATCCGAATTCACTGGTTCTATGGGAAGCACAGTTTGGTGACTTCTGCAACTGCGCGCAAGTAATCTTCGACCAGTTTCTGAGCTGTGCAGAGGCAAGATGGTTGCGTCAAACTGGTCTAGTTGTTCTACTGCCTCATGGCTATGATGGCCAAGGCCCTGATCATTCTGGTGCACATTTGGAACGCTTCCTCCAGGTAATCTTTAGCACAAAAATATTGTCACAATTACTGTAAAAAGCTTCACAATATGCATATATGAGACTGGGACATTTTTCCTGGCATATGCTTGTACCCACAATATGCATACATGAAACTTTCTATTTGTTGTGCAGATGTGCGATGATAACCCCTTTGTGATACCTGAGATGGAACCAACACTCAGTAGGCAAATACAGGAGTGCAATTGGCAGGTGGTGAATGTGACAACTCCTGCAAATTACTTCCATTTGTTGCGCCGGCAGGTAAGTTTATATCGCTTACCATGTTGATCCTCTCTACCGTACCCCCTAATGCTAGCATGTATATATTGATCTTTCTATCAATGCTTTGATATAGATGCACAGGGAGTTCCGGAAGCCATTGATCGTAATGGCCCCTAAGAACTTACTTCGGCATAAGGATTGCAAGTCAAATCTTGCAGAGTTTGATGATATCGAAGGGCACCCAGGAATTGACAAACAAGGAACGCGTTTCAGGCGGCTTATACAAGACGACAACTATCACACCTCGGTTGAGAATAGTATTGTTCGTCTAATTCTGTGTTCTGGGAAAGTAAGTGTACCACTATTGACAAACAAATTTAGCCAAGAAAAAACAATTGCTAGGTCAAACCAGTCAGAATCAATTTTGCATTGCAGGTGTATTATGAACTTGATGAAGAACGGACAAATTCAGGCCGCGGTGATGTTGCAATCTGCAGAATTGAGCAGCTTTGCCCGTTCCCATATGACCTTATCAAGAGAGAGATAGAAAGATATCCAGGTATGCGAGTTTTCATCATTATCTAGTCCACTCTGGATTAATGATTTGTGGTTGTTCTGACAATGTAAATCATAACCTAGATGCTGAGATTGTCTGGTGTCAAGAGGAGCCAATGAACATGGGCGCATACAGTTACATTGCTCCTCGCCTGCACACCACTATGAAGGCCCTAGGGCGGGGTTCATTTGATGATATTAAATATGTGGGAAGGCCGCCTTCAACTACAGCAGCCACAGCATTCCCATCGGTTCATGTGCAAGAACAAATGGAGTTCTTGAAGAAAGCATTGCAGCCTGAGCCGATCAAGTTCCCATGAGATTCTTCCTTCAATGGTGTATATGTACGGACTCGTTGGTAAGATTCCTCTATGGCTTCGACTCTGGCTCTGTCTGGCTCTAGCTCTTCCGAAGAAGTCCTACCAAATGGCTATAATCCTTTTATTGTGTCTCCTCCAAAATGATTCTGGCACTTCGAAGGAGCCCGCACAAGCAAATAAGATTTCACGTGTTAACTTGGCTACCGCCAAAATCTGCATGGCCTGGTTTGAATAATTCATGTTTTCTTATGATCCTTAATAATTTATTGTATTTGTTATAATTGTGTTTTCTTCATTTGTACCTCAAGAGAGTTAATTCTCAAGGTCCTCAATAATTTTATTTGTCAGAGACTCCGAACACTACTACAAAAACGGGCTTTAATCCCGGTTGGGAACCCCCTTTAATCCCAGTTGCCCAACCGGGATTGCCAATCCGGGACTAAGTTGTGGTAACCGTCCACCTTTAGTCCCGGTTTGGAAATAACCGGAACTAAAAGTGTTCCTTTTGTCCCCGGTTTTTTTTAATCCAACTGGGACTAAAAGGTTCGCCAGGCCTTGATTTATTTTCAATTCAATTTAGTTATTCGTATACGAATTGTACGCTGCTAACAAATATGAATTATATGCTGCTAATATATGAATTGTACACTAATTAAAATATATGGAAGTAGATAACATAGAAAATAGTGAAATAATTAATTTACATCTCCATGCATGCATACACTGCATAAAATAATAAGTACGTGGAACTATACATCCACACAAAAGATTGTTATCATATCCTTCGAATTGCGCTCAATCTTCAATCCTAATCTAAGGTGGTCCTCATAGTGTCAGTACTACTAGGTATAAGCAAGTTACAGTTGTAGTAGTACTCGCCAGTGGGAGCTATGACTTCATCCGAAAGAAATCCTAACATTACCTCTTGAATTGTTTTGATCTTGTTATCTGGTAGGCACTTTCGCAATCTCCACATTCTCTGCAATTTAGATGGACCGAGAGTATGAAACCATTGTGTATGTTTGCCTTGGCCACATTGAGGAAATCATACACGCCCATACTGAACCATGGGGAGAGACAGTCGACGTTGTACGTCCCTAATGTTTGCCTTGTGCATGTTTGCCAAACAAGAAGATAAGTCCATGATTGACACCCTCCTTCTTCACTCGATACGCCAACACAATCTTCTTCTCATACTTGCCACACGGAATGAGAGGGAGGTCCGGCCTCAGTCGCTTACGAACTCCATCCAAGGCAGAACACGAGGCCCAGAAACGGTCACCATCATCTACTCACTATACTATTATCATTAAATACTATAAATTTCTAAGTTTGTAATAAGCTACCATAAACTACTATAAGCTCTAACTTATCAAGATATGTATTTTCATATCAAATTCATGGCATAAAAAATAAATAAAATCCACCATTATTAGCTACTATAGAAAATGAAGAAAAATCCACCATAAAAAATTTCTAAGCTCGAGCTAGGGGAGAAAGAAAGCTGGTATATATGCTCAGAACTTTAGTCCCAGTTTGTTAATAAAACCTGGACTAAAGATCAAGTATTAGTCCCAGTTTGAGACAACAACCGGGACTATATCTTTTTGTCCCGGTTGCAACCACGAACTGGGGAGAAAAAGAAACCTTTAGTCCCGGTTGGGTCCACAAACCGGAACTAAAGGTTCCTGGGCTACTGCTATTGTCGTTGGCAATTGGATTTAGTCCCAGTTGGTAGACTAAACTGGGACTAAATCTCTTTTTAGTCCCAGTTGCAAATTTGGCCGGGACTAATGCAATTGGACCAAAGCCCTTTTCTCTAGTAGTGGAACGTACTAGATAATCCATTTCTTTTATTCTTGTTTTCTCAAATACGCAAAAAAAAATTGTGCATCACTTCCTTAATTAGAGAAAAAATTACCAAAGTAAAAAGGAGAAATCCTCCCACCCCAAAACACACTCAAAATACATAACTCTAAAAAAATAAGGTAAAACAAAAGGAACAATGCAGCCCGGTATCATGGTAAGGGAGCAACTAAGTCCCGCTACTGCCTCCACCTCTCACGCCCCTCTCCTCTATTGAGAAAGTAAGAAATTCAAGAATAAAATCAAAACATAAATCATGATGATCTCAGATATAATCATGTGAAGTCCTATAGATTGGACAACGAATAGCATGATGAACAACAACGTGATCAAAAGGGCTAGCATACAACAATGATAGATTGCATTGTGGTGTACCTTCCGTCTGTAAAGGAGATGCTGTTGCTTGCATCACGGTGTACATTACATCTGCAAAAGGAGATAATGTTAGCACCAAGTCATCGATGAGTGGTGGAGAAAGAGCTCAGAGCAGCTGACAACAAATACAATGGAGTGTAGCGCCGCCTAATCTAGATGGAAGATGACCTAACCTGGAGGTTGGGTAACGCCAAGAGCTTCCCAAAAACCGTATTTGTTTTTTCCGTGCAGGATCGAAAGGACCACCTAAGATTCCGAAAACCTACTCTCCTAATCACCGGTATAATAGATGCGCGGTGGTGGTACACATGCGGCAACACAATGTTGTAGGATGCTTGCTGCACAAATGGGGGTGCTACACGCATTGTGATGAGGTGGCAAGGTGGTCGCGCGCAATGATGCATTAAGTTGATGAGTCTAAGATGAGAATGGTATGGGAGGCACAGTAGCAAATTGAGATCAACACGGAGGCTACATGGTGGCTCGATGTTGTCTAGCTACTGGAGTTTTGACTAGAGGGGGGATGCTTAGCCGTGGACGTGGTGTAAGGTGTAAAGGTGACCAGGACAACATAGGCGCAGTGATTGCAGGCTTGGCTTCTTTACGGTAGGTGTTGTGTGTTGTGGTTTGCAGACCAGAGAGTGAACTAGCACCGGTAGACATTTAGCTCCAGCTAAGTGTGAGAGGACACACTCATCTGCTATTACATAGAACATCACATATAAATCACATATATACTATTTTGAACATCACAAACACACAATATCGTATGTTATTTAAACATAACATATATATAACATAAACATTATAAAATACATCGTAGAACATTACATGTATTGTGTATACAATATGAACAGTACATTATACACTATGTAGAAAACGATTTGTAGCAACGCCCCTTTCTTTGTAGGAGCGGCTCTAAATTGAGCTGCCCTTACAAATGGTTTTGAAACAAACCGTTCCTACAAATCGATTTGTGTCGACGGTACCTGGTTGGTAGCTTACCAAGGGGTTACCCAAGGTAGTAGATGAGATCGAGGGTGGTGAGGTGCGCGAGATCAAGAGCAAGAAGGTAACACGAGACACGGGGTTTAGACAGGTTCAGGTTGTCAGGATGACGTAAAACCCTAGTGCTGTGTTCTGGTGGTTGATTATGGCGTAAACCAGAGAGGGTTGATCTATCTTGGAGGGGGTCCCTGCCTACCTTATATAACTGGGGGGCAGGGTTACAGGATCAATCAGATCCAATCTATCGATCGGCGCATACTTCTGTCGATCGACAGATCAAGCTTTACAAGGTAACAAACATCCTCTACTGATCCGGGCGGATCAGCTTGTCTTCTAGTCCTTGCGGCGCACTCCAGGGAGCTGCAAGCGCTGTTCGGCGCCGTCTTCGTGGGTTGGGCCTCGCCTTCCGATCGGCTATCCCCACAATTTGTAAGGGCAGCTAGTGTTATGAGCCGCCCCTACAAATAGCATCTATTTGTAGGGGCAGCTCTATATTGAGCTGCCCCTACTGAAGCACCCCTACAAATAAATACCGAATATTAAAAATCAAGTACTAAAATTTTAATTTTTCAAAACGACCTCGAATAAGGAAATGACCCAAATAAAATTTATAGATCTCGAAAAGTTATACAACTTTCTATTTAACAACTTTTTTATTTTGATTTGTTTTTTCACATGAAAAATGATGTCTTAAGTTTGATATTTGAATTTTTGAAATGATCTTTTTTTAAATGATCTCGGATGGAGAAACACCAACGTAAAAGTTGTAGGTCTTGAAAAGTTATGAAACTTTATAGTTGACACTATTTTGATTTGAAATCATCTTGTCAAAAAAATTAGGTTGACTTTTTAATTTAAAATTTAACTTTTTTCAAATAACCTCGGATGGAAAAATGACCAACACGAAAGTTATGGGTCCTAAAAAGTTATGAAACTTTGTAGTTGACAACTTTTTAATTTGAATTTGTTTAAAGGCTCAAACGATCAATTTAAACTCAGTTTGGTATAATATGAGGAGACCCGAAACCGGATTTAGACACAAGTGGTGAATGGGTGGAGTGGAAGAAGAGACCTTGAGACAGGCTGGTAAAGGCCTTCCCCAGGTTTAAAACTTTTTCCTAGTTTTTTTTGTGCCTTTTTCATGTTTTTTTTGCTCGGTTTTATAAAATCTAGAAATTTATTTGTAGGGGCGGCTCAATATCCAACCGCCCCTACAAATCCATTTGTAAGGATGGCTAGAAAACCACTCCTACAAATCGTTAATTTGTAGAAACGGTTGGGTAAGGGCGGTTATAAAAAACCATCCCTACAAATAGTCTTGAGCTGTCCTTACAAATGCTATATGCAGTAGTGATACTATATATCTCAAAATACGTCGTAGACATCATATCTATACTACACAAATATCACACGTATCTAGTATAATGTGTAAAAAAAATAAAAATATAATTAAAGTAATAAATTAGAATAAATAACAAAGAAAAATTTACATAAAAACATGAATAACAATCTCATGTAACATATAAAATTAAAACTAAAAAATAAAAAACCCAAATAGTTCATATAGTAAATTCAAAAGAAAATGTTAGAAAATAACTAAATAAAAAATATAAATAGAAGGAAAATAAAAATAAAAAATATTATTTAGAGTAAAATAAAAACAAGTGGAAGAAAAAATAGAAGTAAAATAAAGAGAATAATAAGACACTAAAGATATATAAAAATAAGAAAAAGAAACAAAACAAGAAAAGATAAGATAAGAACAAAATAAATGAAAAAAGAAAGAAAACTAGAAAAGGAAAGAAAAACTGAAAAAACGACATTATGCAGCCTAAGAAATGAAAAGGTATGGATGTGGGCCAGCCGCGTCGTGGGTCATCCTCTCACGCAGCAGGCGCAGCTCTCGTCCACAGCAGCATCCACGGCGCAACCATCGTCCAGGAGGTTCGGGTCCGAACGTTTGGACCTGAAGAATTCATGTGAACAAGACCATTACTCATGGTTGCAAAATCAAACCATTATTGATCATACTCCTGTAGGATTGAAATTGTCAATGCGCCCTTTATATCAGACTACACTCAGGGGTGAAATCTACCAATTTGTGAACCTAGATCCCTGCTGGATTCTTCTCTCAATTGCACCTTTTGCTATGAAGTAGTTGAACAAATCTGTAACCCTTGGTTTATATGACCAGTATTCTTCTCCTTCAAGTCCCTGATCAGGATGAAGTCTCCACCAAAGTTACACCCTGGAATACTGACTTTTTCTGAGGGTTGGCAACTTGGCATGTTATATTTCAAAGCAATTGCCAGTAGTTCTCTGCATGTTTTTTTTTTAGAAAAAAACTATGAACAAAAGCATGAATTGCAGTTGACAAAGCTCGCTCCTATGATTTAATCAGAACCCGAGTTTCCTTTACAATTACAACACGTATGCACAACACCATTTCACATTAGTATGATGGGTACACAAAATGTACAACGCAACACTACAACATTGTCAGCTATTTGCCTTCAAGGCATCCCTAAAACCAATGCTAAGGTTGTACTGATGACCTTTCTTGCCAAATCCGGCTGTTGACTTTTGCATCATCGCGACAAACTCATTGTAATCTATGCGCCCATCCTGCACAAGGATCAAACAGTAGTCTGTCAGAGTTATGCTGACAAATACATATGCAAGGCTTAATGGAGAGATGAGAATTGGGTAATTCATGAATCGTACATTGTCTTGATCCACTTCGCCAATCATGTCTTCGAGTCCGACATCTTCTATGCCAAACTCGTCACACGCTTGCTGCAGCTCATCAGATGTGATGTATCCACTGCCATCTTTGTCAAAGTATTGGAAGGCGGCAAATAGATGGTCCTCCCTTTCCACTTTGTTGAGATGCAGTGTGGCAGCTATGAACTCTCCATAATCTATGGTGCCACTGTTGTCGATATCAGCCTGCAAGCGTGCCAATAAGGCGTAGGAACAGGAATTGTTTCTTGAATTAACATAATCAGCATTTTCTTCTGAATGTTTGCAATAATGGAATTGAAGCTAATTGAGTACCAAGCAAGACTAACTGGAAATAGTTAAGTTTTCAGCAGAAATTCACTGGAAGCAGTTCGGTTTCAGGCTTTCAGCAGAAATAACTTAAAATTCCCCTGTTACTTTTCCAGGTTGCATGTGTGCCTAACTAAGGGAAGAAATTAGGGAGAAAAGAAAAGACTTACAGCCTGCATGAGCTGATATATCTCGGGCTCCTTCATGTTAGCGCCCACCCTCTGAAGCCCGGCCTTGAGCTCCTCGAAATTGATCTGCCCGCTGTTGTCGGTGTCCATCATCTTGAACATCTCCTTGAGCCCCGCGATCTCCTCCTCCGACAGGTTCTCCGCGATCACCTGTATGTATGCAACGCACACAACAAATAGAATAAGATCACATTCATTCATTGATATTCCCTGAACTGAAACAGATCGCAATCACAGCAGGAAATAAAAAGCAGCAGCGTGTTCACCCTCAGCGCCATCTTCTTGAGCTTGTTCATCGCGGAGAACTGCTTCAGCCGGGACAGCACCGCAGAGTCCAGCGGCTTGTCAGGCGCAGAGGCGATCGTCTGCAGCCACGGGTGGCCTGAGGAAATCAAGAACAAGTGAGTCCAGGTCCAGGGTCTCATCAGCCATCGTCGAAAATGTGGCAAAGACACTGCAAATGCAAATGCAATGCAACTCACAGAGGACTTGGTGCGCGCTGAGACGCTTCTTGGGGTCCCTGACGAGCACCTTCCGGAGCAGGTCCTTGGCGTTCTCCGACACGCTGGGCCAGGGGTCGGACTCGAAGTCCAGCGAGCCCTGCAGCACCTGCTCGAAGATGCCCTGCTCCGTCTCCGCCCAGAAGGGCGGCACGCCGCAGAGGAGGATGTAGATGATCACGCCGGCGCTCCACACGTCCGCCTCCTGCCCGTACCGCTTCTTCAGCACCTCCGGCGCCACGTAGTACGGGCTGCCCACCACGTCCGTGAACTCCTCGTCTGCAAGGCAATGGAAAAGGCATCGGAGATGCATGCATGAGCCCTTGATATGAATGATAAGATGCAATTTCTTGACGAATATGAACCTGGGCGGAAGAACATGGAGAGGCCGAAGTCGATGGTCTTGAGCGGCGACTCCTCGTCGTTGCCGACGAAGAGGAAGTTCTCGGGCTTGAGGTCCCGGTGCATGACCCCGAGCGAGTGGCACGACTCGACGACGGCGACGATGACGCGGGCCAGCTCCCCGGCCTGGCGCTCCGTGTAGTGGCCCCGCCGCACGATGCGGTCGAACAGCTCGCCGCCGGCGCAGAGCTCCATGACCACGTGCACGGCGACGGCGTCCTCGTACGCGCCGCGGATGCCGATGATGTTTGGGTGGCCCGCGAGGTGGTGCATGATCTGGATCTCGCGCCGGACGTCCTCCACGTCCTCGTCGGTGACCAGCTTCCGCTTGGCGATGGACTTGCACGCGTACTCCTGCCCCGTCGCCTTGTCCACGCACAGGTACGTCGTCCCGAACTGCCCCTGCCCGAGCTTCCGCCCCAGGCTGTACTTGTCCTTGAGGTTCTCGGTCTTGCGCCGGAGCACCGACTCCACCTGCAGCCCCGCGCTGGAGATGCGCTTGATGTGCGACGCCGCTTTCTTCTTGGACTGCTGCCGCGGCGGCGGCTGCTGCTGCTGCTGCTGTTGTTGCTGCTGCTGTTGCTGCTGCTGTTGCTGCGGTTGCGCAGGCTGTTGCGATTGCGACGCCGGCGGCGGCGGCGGTGATGATGACGGCCGTCCGGGTTCGCTTGGCGTCGCCGACTGCGTCTGCGTAGGCTGCGCCGGCTGCGGCTGGGGAAGCGGTGCCGGCTCGGAGATGACGATGGGAGCCGGAGCCGCGGTGGCCTGCGGCGCGGTGGGCTGCGGTTTGGCGTCGGACTCGCTGGGCTGGACCTGGACGACGGGGACGGAGCGGGAGGTGGTGGTGGGGTTGGAGGGGGTGCCGCCGGCGGAGGAGCTGCGGGAGCGGGCGGGCCACAGGGAGAAGTTGCCGAAGAAGCCGCCGCCGCCGTTCTTGGAGAATCGGGACCCGACGCAGACGTTGCCCATCGGGCATGCAGGCGGTCACAGCCTCGCGCGCTCGTCGTCTTCCCTCCTCTTCCGCCTCCTCCTCCCCTCCCGAGTCTGCAGGGGCATGGCAATGCGGCGGCGACGGCGGAACGCACCACGTTCCGCCGGGAGGCAATCGGAGGTGGGAGGATGGGAATTGGTGGTCGAGGTTCGGGTGGAGGGATCAGAGCAGAGACGGCCGGGGAGCGAAACGAGGAGCTAAAAATGGCATGCACGGCATAGGAGAAGGAGAGAAAATGAAACAGAGTGGCAGGCTTGCTGCAGCTCAAGGAAGAGCCCCTAATTTTGGATGAATTTCAGGTAAAAAAAAAAAAAAGACAGCCTGGAACGCGGAGTCTCTGCGTTTTGAACTAGAGTAAACCTAAAATTGATAAACCATTAAATATTGAGTGTTGAATTGAATGAATAAAAATGTTTGATCGTAGTCCTAGTGAATGTTAAGTAATTGACATAAAGATATATTCTCCTAGTACATCATGTACATGTACACATGTCTAATAAGCTTTTGTGTTCTTGAAATTATCCTTAGCTTTCAGAGGACACCGATAAGTGCCACAGTCCTCTGTTTACAACATTGCTCTCTTCAGATTTTTGGGGTGTTCAGCTGGTGATATAAGTCGGTTGATAAGACAAATCAGCTAGTTTGGTGTAAGAATAAAATACTGTTGAAACAACTGATAAATCCGGCTGATAAAACAAGCGAACAGGGGGTTCTTCGATTTTATTAAGAGTACAAGTACTTAGATTGCTTATAGATACTTCCTCAACGCGCAATAAAATGGAGGTCTCCCAGAGCTTCACCTCCTGTTCATGTACTCTCAGACGCAAATAAATTGGAGATAAATTAGAGCTTTCACGTATTGATAAATGGTTGCTCGACACGTAGTGCCCCAGGATTGAAGACCACCGGCTGCCCTCCCGATTTCAATTCAATGCATATACTATATAGGTAGCGTACCCGTGCGTTGCTACGGGACAACTAAATTTTTGTACTAAAATACACGTATCACACAATAAAGATAATAATACTGTGAAATTAAAAACCAACGTTAAAATGATATTTAATCTAAAAAGCAAAGCTCATAAAATTAACATAAACACAAAGAGCGTGCGCCGCAGGCTTACAAACTCTACTATATAAACCTTTCCATGGTGGTAATTTTAAGCATAATTCAATCCCACCAAAGTATCTATCTAGCAAACAATAAATTGGTTAGCGTGTGGAGAGCAGCATGCCGCACGCGTGAACAATTAGGGGACGAATCTATATCTATACCTATTAATAAAGAGGCAAAATTTCTTCCCATTTTTTTTGGTCCGGCCCTCTCTAACTAACTCTTCTTTCAAGAAAAATGAAATAAAACCACCACTTATCTTTTACTTACTTTGAAATTGTAAAACCTTATTGGTAACTAGCGTTCTATCTTTTTTAAGCTTCCTTATATAATATATAGACAATAGCCACCTAATAAACCGAGTCGATCCCTCCTTAATTTTCTATATGGTATAAATCCTATATTGCACATAGTATTTTTTTATGGGCCTTAGTATTTAATTGGGCCTTAGTATTTAATTGAAACATGGTTAAGATAAGCCTAGGTATTATAGCCCACGACGGGGCAATATATGATAGATGTGTAGAGTTTATATTGAGCCTAAATAGATAGGAACTATGTTTTTGATTGAAAAAAAAATTCTTTAATCATGAATCTTTTCGACGTTCGCTATACGTTATTATTAGAAACAACTTACCTGGCAGCTCAGGGTGCCATCACGGGACACACGAGGCCCAAGAGACACGTTCCATGCGGCAAACAAGTCCAGTAACTATACACATGCACATACGTTTCTAAAAAAAATACACTTACGTTTGTTTTTCCTGTTTACTTGCATCAGATGGTATGCCATTGACATTAATGAAAAAAAATTATATCCTGCCATTTTTTTCTTCCTTTCCTGTTTACTTGCATAGGATGGTATGCCATCGGCATGCATAAAAAAATATATATTGTGCCATTTTTCCCACGCCTTTTGTTTCTTTCTATTTAATTTATCCTTTCATATAGAAACAAATAATAAATATAATTAACAATGATTAATAAATAAATATCCCCATCGCTAAGTTGTTGAAGTAGTTTTGATTATGAAAAATCTTATTTTTGTTAAAATCTAGATACCCAATAATCCAATTAATCAAATTGAGAGCTGAAATTTTGGGTATGGCATCGGCATGCATGAAAAAAAATATGCGACCATTTTTTCCCATGGCTTTTGTTTCTTTCCATTTAATTTGTCTTTTCTTATAAAACAAATAATAAATATACTTAACCTTGATTATTAATTAAATATTATAATTGCTAAGTTGTTGAAGTAGTTTTGATTATGAAAAAACTTTAATTCAATTAATCAAATTATAAGCAAAAATTTTGAACAATTTGTTATCTATGGTCTAACTTAAATAAGTACTCCCAAGCAGTACATAAGTATCACTGCAATCCTTGACAAGCGCTATAAAATATTTAAATCTACCTACTTATAGACATCACGAGATTGAAAGTTACGGTGTCCCTTACGTGGGTGAAAAAGTTATATCAAAGTAGTACTTTTTTCATATAGATTTAATAGGATATTGTCCTATTATTACAAAATACTTATTTATATTATGGACTTCATGCTCATCAAAATAAATTATAACCTTTAAATTTTATCAAAAGGGTAAAACAAAAATTGTAATGTTTCAATATATTTCCTATGGATATTTTATATTTGATTTTTTTTCTCCCGTTGCAACGCACGGGCATATTTGCTAGTCAAACTTTAAATACGAAAGATACTATAAGATCACAAGGTTGCCTGATCGCGCAGACAAAGTGGGACGCCGAGTGGAGCTCCTCCTGGACGGTGGTAGATTTGTTCCTGGACAGTGCGGAGCCATGGAGAAAAGCAAGGAAGGCCAATTTATTTATTTGTTGCTGTGTGTGACATATTGACATACGAATATTGATTTGAATTGATTTGTTGCCATTTGCAGGGGTGATGGATGGAGAACAGGTGCACGTACGTGAGCATGATTTTCGTGATTGAAAAGAGATGTAGGATATGGCAAATTTTGTCTCTTTTTTCTGCGCATGCAAGGAAGGAAAAGATAAGTAGAGAGATAAATTGACAACGGAAGAAAATCATTTGAGCCATGCATGCATGCATGATTAATGAGGCCCACGATCGTTCTCGTGATTTCAGACTGATGCCTCCTTAGCCGTGATTTTCGCTTGTTTCCTATTTGCGCCAATGCGGGGGAGGCGAGTGTACGCGAGAGAGGATCGCATGGGGTAAACCGAAGGTGAGGCGAAGTCAATTGTCGCACCTAAACGGTATCTCCTCTTTAGTCTTTTTAGTTGTGAGAGATGAGAGATGAGAGATTATATAGGGGCCGGTCGCCTCACCTGCCACGGTAAAAGAGAAAAAAATAAATAAAAAAACAGGCCCTCCGCGGAAAAGGAACTCCTCGCTCCCTCCGCTCCTCGCCGCCTCCGCTTCTGCTTCCGGGCCTTTCCTCTTTGCCGGCATCGACGTGTGCAACGGTGCACGTGCACCGCCTAGCCCTGCCGGAGCCACACGCCGATCGAGTCGCTTCTTCCTCTCTCCCGGCCACGGAGCATGCGGATGTCGATGGTGGCTGTGTGACCCGGTATGACGAACGGTGGGGACGTCGATGGGCAGGCCTGGTGCAGATGCGCCGGCTACTAGCCTCTCTCATCCTCATCTCCGACGCAATGGGGTTCCCTCGGATCTACCTTGCCGCCATCATCGAGTACCCCACCACCTAGGGTTTGTGTCAAGGTTTTAAATCTCCGGCTATAGCTTCTGCTATCTCCGGCTATAGCTGTTTGAGAAAGATTTAGCTAAGTTTTTTCATGTACAAGTTAGCTCTTAGCTGCCGCTATAGCCCGATATAGCCGGCTATAGCCTATTTTAAGAAGGAGAAAGCTAAATGCCTTAGCCGGCAATTTAAAACCTTGGTTTGTGTCCCCTCGATCTTGATCTGGTGTCCAATCTCAACATGCCTTGAACTGGAGCTGTCCAGTCTGGTGTACTATTTCTGTCTCCATCCGTTGTCCGATCTACCTTGACCCGGCACCATGCATGCACTTTCCCATGGCCTTCAATGACGAGCCGGCAATGGGGAACACGGAGGATGGCCAGTGTCCTCAGTTGCTTTCCCATCCTCCTGAGCCAGATTATTGTTCCAGACTTCGGCTAAGTTGTTGCTTTGCTACAGACTCATGGTGGTCAGATTTCTTCTTCAATCCAGAGATCAACTGCTAAATTAGTTCTATGTTTATATGTCTGTCAAAGAAAGCTTGCACTTGACAGTTATCCCACGAAGACTTCTCTGTCAAATATCCATGCTATTAGCAGTGAAATGGATATATGCATGGTGCCAGTTAAATTTGATTGCTAGATGCACAGATTTTTTTTTTGTTGGGCCGATCATAGGGTTAGCCGCTAGGTGTACAATTTTGTTCTGCCCAGAGTGTAGTTTATCTATGGCGACATTGATTCTTGAGCAGATCATAATCGATTGTAGCAGAAACCAAAGAGTCTCCGCATCTGGTGTTCTATTTCTATATCCATCCGGTGTCTGATCTCGACCTACCTTCAGCTGGAGTTCTCCCATATCTGTTTGTCTGCTTACCTGCACATTGAATTTGGTGTGGTGTATTGTTTCAGGTTCAGCCTCACTGCCTGCTAAGAGGAAAATGCTGTACGTGATTGCTCCTTGGTTAGTTCATGGCTTTTCTTTTGCAGCCTGTATTTCTTCATTTTGAATTCATGGCATGTGTAAATAATCTGGTAGATATAATGAAATGCATGGTTGTCTGTAAGAAACATACTTGACTACGTTGAACATGTATCTTCATGCTGC
Organism: Chrysopogon serrulatus; assembly: GCA_015844335.1. Lineage (NCBI taxonomy): Eukaryota > Viridiplantae > Streptophyta > Magnoliopsida > Poales > Poaceae > Chrysopogon > Chrysopogon serrulatus. The sequence goes on along the minus strand of JADLZL010006902.1, from coordinate 1,948 downwards.
AAGTTAGTCTTTTTTCCCCCTTTTCCAGTGACATTTACATAGTTTTGTGACATATGGTCATTGCCACCTATGGGTTGGTACATATATCTAGATCTGTTGCTCTCAGATTTGTGTTCCGAAATTTGTTCCAAGATTTGCCAATTAAATATTGTTCCATGCTTATGTTAATTACCTACTGTTGCATACTTATGCTAATTACATATTGTTTTTGTTCCCATTGTATTTACTTACATTGCACAATTCAGCTGAAATGGTTTCCTGAAACAGTGCTTTTGGTGCTAACAGCAGAGACGGCCTTATATGCACCTTAATGGTGAAACTATTTCTTTATTCGTCGTATTTGGATTGTGACTACAACCATTATAGGACAATAACCAGATATGAGTAAATATGTCAGCCAGGGCACATGTCAGGTAGAGACCATTATTTTTCAATCATTTAAAAAATACCTTCTCGTGTCAGTTCGAATAATATTGGTGTATTATGCTATTGATGATTTTCCTGAGGAGATAGATTTCAAGTTATATGTCCATTCATTATAAAACGTAACATGTCTTAGTATGTTAATTTTCAAACTTTAGATTCAGACCACTGGGATTCTAGAAGGTTTGTTGACCTTGCTGTGCATGATCGATTTTCGTGCTTGCTCTAATCTATGGTGGTCCATAGCTAATAAGATGTTGGTTTGTGTTTGCATATGTACCTATGTTGCTGCATTTTGTGGTTACCTACTCAAGTAACTTTGTTAAAAACCATTGTGCTTCTAACATAATTGTTACATCATAAACAGGGGGGCTATTATCTGAAATCTATTTAAATTCAAGATGAGACCATTTGCGAGTCATGGCTACAGGTCTTCGGTGATATACATGAAGAAAAATCACCGATGTTCTTGCTCCTGTGGAAGAGGAATTAAACTAAACCCTCACATTTCCTCAACCAGCTTCAAGGTACTGTGAATAGATGAGATATCACCAAAATGTTAACTACTAGGTACATGAAATATTTTGGTTAATAGTAACGCGAAATATTAACAGGTTTGGAGTCCCATAAACAGATGCATTCCTTCCAAAGCAGTTGTCTTTGTTCTTTGCAATCATGTAAGTTTACATTTCTAAAATGTTTTCCCAGTCCCAGCATTTGTGGCATAGCTAATGATGCTACCATTTGGCTCTCATAAGAAAGAAACTCTTTTCCCATAAATGCTTCATGCTTCTTGAGATTAGTACATGGTGATCTATGGCTAAGACTTGGGAATATCTACCGAACCCTTAATGCAATTGTACAGGCTACTTCATCAGCTTGCACTAGCTAATTGTCTTTCTCTTACAACATTGTTCACATATATTGCTAGCCGTCAGTTCCAAAGTTATTTTCCTTTTAGATTTCTTTTTTAGATTTATTGCATTTGTAGCCTCTTTCTGCTTAGTCTTTGTGATGTTCTGTTCATGTTGGCCTACTAAGATTCAGACTTTATACTACAAATTTCTGTGTTATGCCTGTTCCTTAGTTCCCAATATGTGCAGCCGTGCAGGTCCAAACTGATATTGATGGCCTCATCAACATGATAAAAAAGAAGCAGTATAGTGCTGCTGTTTTTTGACATGCTCGCCAACATGTTTACGGATCATCAATCAATGGCCTATAGTTATAATTAACCAATGTTTACAGTGTTGTTCGACCAATAAGGAGATAAGGTAATGTGACTATGACAGGATTCAACAAGGAAGTGCAATCGAAAGATGATACCTGATGCATCTATTCCAAAACAGATCACTTGCATGCTGGTACTATTGCAGATCAAATGTAAACATTTGTTTCCATCCATCATGTGTAATGTAAATTAGATGTATGACATCCACATTTAGCCCATTATGTACATATCTTATTGCTTCTATTATTATAATTAATTGTGTATATGTCCTTCTCATCTGTGATGCAAGTTCTT